>CAIGQW010054176.1:3674802-3705451 GCA_903798125.1 Danio choprae
TTGACATAATATTTTACTAGATGTTTTTTTAAGACATTTCTATACAGCTTAAAGTGACATGTAAAGGCTTAACTAGGTTAATTAGGTTAACTAGGCAGGGTAGGGTAATTAGGCAAGTTATTGTATAACCATGGTTTGTTATGTAGACAATCAAAAAATATATAGCTTAAAGGGGCTAATAATTTTGACCTTAAATTTTTTTTTTTTTTAAATGTAAAAGTCTTTCTCCAGAAGAAAAAACTATTATTAGACATACTGTGAAAATGTCCTTGCTCTGTTAAACATAATTTGGGAAATATTTAATAAAGAAAACAAAAATTAAACGGGGGTTTAATAATTCTGATTTTAACTGTATATACACAGTACATGGTAAATAATCCTGATTTTCAGAAAGTATGCAACCAATATATCACAACAGCCTAGTTAGAGCTGAAACTATAACAATATCAGCAATGATAAAAATGATGATACTGCCAAAAACAACAGGGTGCCAACAGCTGTGCTTGCGAGCCTAATAAATTACATTTGATCAAATACTATTACCATGAAACAAGGCAAAGGCCAGAGGAGGCGTAGTTTCAAATATATTTATCAGATAAAGTCTTTCAGAATGGCTTAAAAAAAGGAAAGCGAGAGAGAAGGGGGTTGATGTCTTTTCACCTACATGGAATTGAGATTTTATGCTTCTAACTATCCGATGTGGGTAGATGAAAGCACACATACTTGAGAGACATCACTATGACAGGAGTGGATATTACTGCTTGGCAGTAAAAGCAGTCTTGCACCAAGGCTGTGAAAAGGCACTCCAGTGGTGGACTTTTGAAAGCCTGTCTGCCTCCACATGTAATTGGAGTCATTATTATATCTCAAAAAAGCATGAAAAAGGAGAAACATCCCAGACTAACAGATAGGATGTCACTACCATTACACATTTTTAAAGCTGGCGTTATGCGCACAAAAACGGTCTAAATTGCTGCAACCTCTGTCTGAGCATGACACCAAAAACTAACATTTACTATGGTCTCATACAATAACCTTTGCAAATGTTACTTTGAGTTTCTATTTTTAGTCAGCGTTTTGAAAAGCACGAAGAAAAAAAAATCTACTTTCAGTCGACGTGCCGCAAGCCCACCTTTGCAAGTTTATACCAAACATCATTTAGGCTTGTAAGTACATACTCATTAGAGGGCTTTCATTCTCAACACAGGAGCACCTCTGCTAACTGCTTATACCGTTCCACTTAGGATGTTAAATATATTAGTTATTATCTTCTAGCACCTTCTTCATCCTGCCAAATAGACTGTATATGTACACACTGTATGGTAAGGATGGGCGGTATCTTATTGTTTGCAATATACTGGTAAAAATGAAAATGTTTGACTTGTTATAATAATGACAATTAAATCAACGCTATCTCGTGGCATTCTTACAGTTTAATACAATTTGTTTATCCCCCAATGACTGTTGGGTTAAGGGGGGGGGGGGGTTGGGGGGGGGGGGTTGGTGGCATGCCTTTAAAAATAATACATTTTTGTAGCCACTAAACTGACAAAACTTAAATAATTATGTTTCCTCGTGAGATCAGACTGATAAAACCTATAATTGGTCTGTGCAAAGAGTTATTATTATAGTACTCTTACTCTTTTACTCTAAATTCAGTTAATAACACCAGACATGGTTTATTACCACAGAATGAATAAAAAATCATTACTACATCATAGTAATATCATAGTCAATAAATCATTACTTTATCATAACTATTTTGTAGCATTCTATGCAGTGATAAAGGTTGTCAATTAGCATTGCATTATAAATATACTTTATGCTTTTAAAATACCCAGGATGACTTGAAAAACACAAATAATCTATATACAGTATTGACACATGCGTTTGTTTATTGTCTTCATGCTTGATCTATTAATCCATTTCTATCATCTTTATCATCTTTGCTGTCCTAGCTGGCATCTTTTCCTCAGTGACGTACATGTGGAGATAATGTTCTAGGGCACCCTCTGGTCTGATTGTGTATTTTATATGATTCCTGACCAAGTGTTTCAGTGTGGTTAAATATGGTTGAGCTTGGTAGGACAGTGGGCATCCATGAAAGGGATAAATACCAATGTAAAATATAAAAATAAAATAAAACAAAGACTTTATTTACATGTCATTTTTTGTCTCTCAGTGGATACACATGAATTATCGTCAACAAAATATTAGTATCACGATTAATAACAGAAAACATTTTGATATAATTTTAAGTCCATATCTGTATGGTCTGTATGGATATTTAACTACTAAAACTGTACTTGTATGCTTTTCTACTTATTTCAGCAGCTTATTGTTGCTTTGTTACTGCATTTTACATAGTAAAACCCATCAATATATCGTATCAATTTATTTTTGTTTTTAAATAAAAGTAACCTCGTTCAATTTTTTTATTAAAAGTTGTCAGAGCAGATATTAGGATCCCATAATGCAATTTGAAACCTTAAATAACTGGGAAAACCCTCAACCTTTAATTAAACAAAGTTTTTTGCATTGACAGTAGGTAATATTGGCCTCACGGTGGCGCAGTGGTTAGCACGATCGCTTCACAGCAAGAAGGTTGCTGGTTCGAGCCTTGGCTGGGTCAGTTGGCATTTCTGTGTGGAGTTTGCATGTTCTCCCCGTGTTGGCGTGGGTTTCCTCCAGGTGCTCCGGTTTCCCCCACAAGTCCAAAGACATGCAGTATAGGTGAATTGGGTAAGCTAAAATTGCCCGTAGTGTATGCGTGTGAATGAGTGTGTGTGGATGTTTCCCAGTGATGGGTTGCAGCTGGAAGGGCATCCGCTGCGTAAAACATATGCTGGATAAGTTGGCGGTTCATTCCGCTGTGGCGACCCCAGATTAATAAAGGGACTAAGCCGAAATGAAAATGAATGAATGAATGAATGAGTAGCTAATATTTTTGAGTTGAATATTTTGACTGTGAAGCACGTGCTGTTCCTGAATATAATAGTGCAGCAATGGCTGATTTTATAATAAGGTCTGTGGTAAACACAACACAGCAAAACCTCAACGCATTGTTCCACAACAAACTGTAGACTCACACATCTAACAGTCTTAGCTAGTTGCTTATTAGAAACACACTTTATTAAAAAAAAAAAAGATGCATAACTTTAAAATTCACATTTCTTACACAAGCGTGTTAAATTTATGTTAAAACATTAAATATACTTATGTAAAATATTATAATAAACTTACGTTTAACACAGACATTAATGTACAGTACTAATAAACTGACAAAACCCCACTATATAATCCCATACGGAAATCTCAAAGAAAGCCACAATGAATTTTTCTTAAAGGTTCTGGTATCATTCCTGTACCAGACATTTCAAATTGGTCACTTGTAAGATGCCATTTTGGTGCCCACATGAAAAAACATTGAAATTTGTTTGAAGTACAGTAATTAAAAAATGCATATTAAAAACTTTTGGAGAGCAGATTATTGATTGGGTATCGTGACATTAAAACCAGTTATATAAACCCACTACAACCCACTGTTTTTCAAGTGCCCTTGTTCATGATTAAATTTTTTGCTGAATTTGACATTGAGGTGAGCTGCCAAGTTTCGTGGAGCAGGGCCAGATTTTGTCATTATTATTATTTTCCCACACAAAACAATTTTTTTTTGAGACACGTGAACTAAAAGTTGAAAAGAAACTATTAAGACTGTGTCTTTTTTTTTTTTTGACTGAATCACAGACCCTTCTGGTTAAAAAGATAAAAAAAAAAATCTCACATTATCTTTGTGTGCCATCTACAGTTTTTAAAACATCCCTCGTCGCCTTATTTTTATACTGTACAGCTGATTAAACATTTCAGATGAGTCTAGTTTATTTTTTTAAATGCTTTAAATGTAAGTTTACATAGATAGACATCTTAATTAGAACTCAGGCTGTTCATCTATACTTGATGAAAATTATTCTCCTCACATCTGTCTGCCATTAGCAGAAGCCGACTGAGATTCACAAATGAGCCATATTTTGTCGAACTATGAAAAATTGACTCTGAGGGAGATGTTTTTTTGCAAACTGCATTCCACTAGTTGGAGCCTTATAATTTGAAGTGTCAACCAGGCTAGCAATATTCTGCTAATAACAAAGTGTCTGGCTTGGTCACAAGGCTACAGATTATAAATCACTGTGCAGAAAGTGTTAAACATGCTTTTTTCTCCCTCAATAATTTCAACAATGACCACAGACATATTTGCCAAACCAATTTTCATCAAAGGCAAAGGTGTTAATAAAAGTTCAAAAAGCAGTTTTTACAGACTTGTGTTTTTGTACATAGTTATTTAATGCCCTCAAAAGCATTTCATGAATCAGTGCTTTTTAGCAAACACAAAGCAGTATTGAAATAGGGGTCACAGAGTTTAGAGACTAGTCAACCACCAGTTTGTTCATTGAACAAATCTCTCTGAACTCTTAAAGAAACCGTTTAACCAAAATCAAGGCTTTCTTATTATGTACTCATTCTCCAAACATCTATGACTTTATTTCTATGGAACACAAACTTCTTAGAAAGAAAATGTGCCTCACACTATTTTGCATTCTGTGGAGGAAAGCGAGTGAAGGACTAGTTTGATACTGAATTGCATTCAAGTGTTCTTTACTTTAGTATCTGTGCATTTGTGTGAAGTGCCTGCCTTTAATACTACACATGTGTTTAAATTTTACGTTGCTCAACAATTCCTGCATTGGTACAGACGATTAATCCACAATGTATGTTTGACTTCTCTTCTCATCTCTTTTCATCTGAACCGTTTCTGAAAAGAAGGATTTCTTGTAAGCGTAAAGAAAACAAACCTTGAAGAAATATTCATTCATTCATTCATTCATTTTCTTTTCGGCTTAGTCCCTTTATTAATCTAGGGTTGCCACAGCGGAATGAACCGGCAACTTATCCAGCATATGTTTTATGCAGCGAATGCCCTTTCAGCTACAACCCATCACTGGGAAACATCCATACACACTCATTCACACACATACACTAGGGCCAATTTAGCTTACCCAATTCACCTATAGCGCATGTCTTTGGACTTGTGGGGGAAACCGGAGCACCCAGAGGAAACCCACACCAACACGGGGAGAACATGCAAACTCCACACAGAAATGCCAACATCACTGCGACACCACATCGCCCTTGAAGAAATATATTAATATTATCGTACATTCAAGTAAATGATCAAAAATACAAAAAAACATTTTAAAATTAATGAAATGAAAAAAATAATAAATAAATTCAAGCCAAAAATAAGAAATACAAAAATACGTAATAATAGTAAAAAGGCCTATATTCATTTAAATCTATTTTCAAATATCACTATTTCTGTGAACTGAATTTACAGTATCATAACTTCCGTCTTCCGGGTCACATAATCCTTTAGAAAGCATTCTAATACAGTACACTTATTTTCTTTTTTAAATTAAATGTTGAAAATTATTAATATTTATTGGTAACAATATATCCCAAACTTCTGTAGGTATGTAATTGTTTATTCCTTTGTTCACATTTTTTTTTTATCCATTTATTTATTTCAGAATGGGATTTTGTCATTTCATAAAATACCCACTCAACCTCCACTTTTTCTCCTCGCTGTTCTCAGAAGCACATTTGAATTCAACACGCCACCCAAACAACAACAGACGTGACCTATAAGGTTGTGAAATGGACACTGCATTCAGGCTGTCAAAAAGCGCAGAGGAAAACATACCATGATGTATGAGTAATTTGAACAGAAAATCTAAAACCCATCCACATTCCTCTGTTGATCTGAAGCCATTTCTGCGCAGGCTTTAAAATCCACTGTACTCAAAGTCTGTCACAGACATGCTATCCTGATTTGTTTTCTGTGGCCTGTAGCTCAGTCAAGCGGCATCTCGTGTTTACTGGACTGTCACTTGCCCAGGGCTTTTGAATTTGGGAGGCTCGTTTCATTGCCACAGATTCTGAACGGCATACGTCAACTATGAATGTCTCTGAGATTTGATAAAAAAACACACAAAAGGGGTGATACCTCTAGCGGGTTTTTTTTGGTTGTTTTTAAAGGTCAAAAGTTTAGATATTGGTAGATTTGACTATCTCTTCCTGATAGAGGTCCACTATTAATTGTTCAAATATTGTGATTCAAACACCCATACAAAACTTTAAAATAAATCATTGGGATTTCCATATACTGTAGGGCTGAACTATTTATAGCATTTGCAATGATATCGCAAAATTATAAAATGGAAATTTTATATGCATTGGCCGCATTTATACCTGCTCCTGAAGGTCCACATCCCTCCAGGAGCCTCCGGTCGGCAAGTCAGTGTTGCCTTGTGGTACTATCACAGAAAGACTATAAGTCACTTTCCAAAACCTTTACATTCAATGTTCCTCGCCGGTGGAATGATCTTTCCATCCCCTCACCGACTGCTGATTCACTATCATTCAAACGACAACTAAAAACCCATCTTTTCCACAATCACCTGAACCCCTGTGAGCAAAACCAGGACCCCTCTTCTTTCCCCCACCTCACCACTCAACAACCTCAAAACATTATGTAAATCTGAGTGAGCCTCACACAGGAGTGAGTGGGCTTGCCAAGCTACCTGTAGAAAACACACTCTCTCATCTCTCTGACACTTAAAGCAACACTTGCACCAGTTTTGCACCAGACACTTTCTTACAATTACTTCATATCTTAAAAACAACAACGTACATTTAGGAAGTGTGCTACACACAGGTGAGTGGGCTTGACAAACCACCTGTAGAAACACCATTCTCTCTATAAAAAACCTTCTAACTCCAGCACTTAATTCTCTGAGCACTAACAATTCCTTTGTATAATTAGCACTTCTGAAGTGTATTGTCTCTTCTTGTTGAATCACTGAATGCCTCCTCAATTGTAAGTCGCTTTAGACAAAAGCATCTGCTAAATGACTAAATGTAAATGTTATGCTTCATCCATGCCATGTCACAAATGCCAAAATTCTACTTGGTGCTGCTTGCATGTTCAGACTGGGGATTATTCGTTTCTAAACTCTATGCTGCATGTCTTTCATTTATGTTTACATTATAACTAATGATTTTTTTTTCAATTAGTTAATCAGGTGTTTTTTTTGCCAAACTTTGTTTTATTTATTAACATAAATTAACTGGGTGTTACAAACAAAAACAATGGCTGCATATCAGTAGCCATGAAGCAAATCTTTTTAAAGATCGCCAAAAAAAAAAAAAAAAAGTGAATTAGGTGAATTTCCGTCAAGTTGTTAAGCCATGGTTACACTGCACATTTTTATGACGTCCATTCATAAGCATGTGAATGCACAGTGTAAGACTGGAAATGCAAGTTCATGCGACAAATGTTGCATGTTGCTGCATTCCAAAATTGATGGTAACCTGCAAATTCACATCACATGATTGCCTGACACCAATAGAAGAAAACAGAACAACATTTAAAATATATAACAATAGCTTGTTTTTATCAGTGTCAAATGATCATTGTTTCATCCTGCCTCTTTTCACAGTTCCATGTGACAGAATTTAGTCTGTCATGACTTTAGAGCATCTGACTGTAGTATTGGTAACTTAGTAACCAACAATAAATAATGTAAAGCTAAATAGTCATGTTTTTATGTTTGCTACGTCAGAGTTTATTCTCCAAATGTGTTTCCACCTCCCATTATTTTTATTTATTTATTTATTTATTTTTTGCAGCAAGTCCAAAACCACCCCAAGCAAGAATAAAAACTATTTTGCAAACTAAGGGTCTTTTATTTTGCATGTCTATCATTCGGATGAAACAGCTTCTCAGCTTCTCATCTTTTTAACCAGTATTGTTATAAATAAAGTACTCCACAGTATTATTATAAAACATTTAAATTATAAAAAAAAAAAAAAATACGGGCATTGCAGTTTATAGTTTGGATAAATACACAACAAGCAACCGTTTATGTACTTGTCAATAAATAATGGTAAGAGATTCTTCAAAAATACGGATTCATTCAGTAATGCATTGTGGAGTCCTTTAATAAGTTCTTGAATCATTTGAAGTAAATGTTAATGCATTTACTAACATGAACTAATAATGAACAATACTTGTACATCATGTATTAAATCACAGATACACATTAATAATAATAAAGAAGAAAATACTGTAATAAATGTATTTTATTGTTGTATTTCATGTTAGATGATACATAACTAACATTAACAAATACAACCTTATTGTAAAGGGATTTTCTTTTAAAACTGCAGATAGAAAATATTTAGAAAATCTTTTACATTTTTTAAATTTGTATTGTAAGTTGCCAATTTAGAATTACGTTGTCTGTTTTCATTAAAAAATTATTGTTATTCTCAGTTTATCTACAATTGTGCAGCTCTGTCTGATGCGTGTATTTTTGTTTTGAAATGCATATGTAACATATGAGCTCAGTGTCGTCACGGTGTTCAAGATAACCTTTTGATAAGGCTCATGCTTGATTCACTCTATATGATGTTATGGCTTCTCGGCTTCCCACTGATGGAAAAGTCATGAATAAATGCTCAGCTGATTCATTCGGTGCCATAAAAAGAAATGCATTCCTGTTTTTCATAACTCTGTATTCGATATGCTTCAAATGTATCTTTATTTTCTTTGTATTTTTATTTACAAATGATAAATCTCTTTCATAATCTAACATATCTGTTCCATGCTGCATTATTCTACAACATATTCTGTTTTACAATGTATAAAGCTATATATGTTTTGCTGTATGCAATTCAAAATGATATTATTTACTACACTATAATATGTTGCAACATAGACTCATTCTGAAAACGTAGCCCTATCCTGGAGATTGCGAATTATGTAGCTAGATGTTCCTTTTCGCACTTACCAACTGAACGCTTACCTCCGTACGGATGGCTTTCCCGCTATTATCAGTTTGTCCAGTAAGCTTGCCATGTACGTCGGCGGACTTGAGATGCAGAGAGGAGTTGACTATGACAATAAGGTTCGAGTTCGGTGAAGAACGGTTCTAGAAAGTGGGTAAGACAAAAACAGAAGCCAAAAAATAAAATAAACAAGTAAATAACAGGGTCAGAATGTGGTAAAATCTGATAACGTGGTAAAAATCAGGCGAGGGCTTTTCTTTTTCTGGATTGCTTGTCAGTCAGTCATTCAGTCAGTCAGTAAGTCGACGGGCCTCTGGTGGATTCGCAAAAACAAAAACTGCAAATAAATGTACCTCCTGGGATATATTTGGTGCTCTCCAGAAATATATAGAGCGATACGTTTTCAGAATGAGCCTGGGTTGAAAATATGACCTATATTTCATGTATTTCCATTATATGCTATATATTATTCTACACTTCATGGTCTTTAATATGTAATTATCTTTGAATATATTTTATAAACATTTTCAAGAAATAAAACAAATTTTAAAATATTTTCATTTTAGTTAATATTTATTTTATTTAAAAAGTATATGTTTATGTTTTCAAAAACCCTTAGTTTTATATTTTATAATATGAATTATGCACAAACTAATTGATGACTGGACATTTAATTCTTAGACTGTTTATACTAATGCATACACAAGTAAACACTATCGTTGTATTCAATCATACAGTTGCCACATCTAAATACATTATTCAGATGCTTTGTCAATAAATGTGTCATAATTTCTCCCATAAAATACTGTTGTTTTATTAAAAAAAAGAATTTGAATAGTTAAGTTTCTACCTCTCAACTGTAAAACTGCATAGTGTGTATGTACTGTAGGTAGCATTTGTGTTTCTTTGTTTGCAAGTGTGTCTAAGCAATTGTATTAGACAGAGAGTGGGAGAAAGAAAGCGTGTACATTCATTTAATAATAAAATAGTTTGGCATTTTTGTGATATTCATTTTTTCAATTACATTTTTTTAAATTGCTTTGTTACAGTCTTACTCATTTTTGGTTGTTTTGCTGTAAGTGTAAGTGATTTGGCAAAGCAATATGGTCAAAAACGGTCTGGGACCATTTTAGCTCTGTGTTTCTCTGAAAATAATTGCACAACTTAGTTACAACCTTCATCAACCAATCAAAATTAAGCATCCAATAGCCCTTTTGTATAAATTGTAGTAAACGCAGGTTTAATTTATACTATTGTAGAGTATTTTATGCTTTGTTTGGTATTTCATACTGTATATGAAATATTTATTATTTGTTATCTTTATTATATTATAGTCTATAGTGAAAAATAAAGACCTAAGAAATGGGAAAAAGATTTTGAAATAATTGTGAAAGAATAAATCTGGAGTCTGGACACATTGGAACTCTCTGTGAATATTGAAGACTTTCTTTGTTCTTCTATTTATGTTGCCCTCTGCCTTCAAGCTGTGATGATCAAAGAAGACGTATGCTAAGAACAATGCTCAGCTAGCATGTTCTTACCGATAAAGAGCTGCCAAGACTATATATATGATGAACCGTTGCGACAGACTGGCTTCCAAATGAGCCAGTAAGCTCAATGCCAGAGAGGTTTTCAGTGATAATAGACAGACCTAAATGCCATTAGATTATTTTTAAAAAAAGCACAATGTATTTTTAAAATAATAATAGTAAAAATAAGATTGAATTGTTCCTCAGATTAGCACTGAGCAGGTTATTGGCATACAGTTCCTACTACACTTGTTTTTTGATTGTATCGCTGAGTTTTCCGCAAGTTAAAGGATTTTTTTGCGTTGATTATATTATAAAATACTGTTTTGCTAGTATATCCACAACAAAAAAGATTTCTTAAACTCAACCCAGGCTCATTACGGTTACACACCCAGGTCTACATTTCTGGGGACAGCGAATTGCATAACTGGAGGTACGTCTGCTCGCAGTTTGGCTTCTGCAAATCCACCAGAGGCCGTTGTGTACACTTTTTGATGATCCCAAAATTCTCTTTTCTCATAAATACACAATATACACTTCAGCCAACTAGGCAGCTTGCTGTCGACTGACTGACTGACCCTAAACCCAAACAATAGTGTTTTCAAAAGCAATCTAGAAAAAGAAAAGCAGTTGCGTGATTTCGCCACGTTTTCAGCCTGTTGTTTATCTAATTATTTTTTGCTTTTGATTTACCTGCTTTCTGGAACAGCTCTTCACCAGACTCGAACCCCGTCATCATGGTCAACTCCGCATCCCAAGTCCATCGGCGTATGCAGCAAGCTACTGGGCAAACTGGTAACACTGGAAAATCAGTCCATATGGAGGTAAGCTGGTAGCTGGTAGCTAAAAGGAATAGAAGCCATTGGCGGCAACGTACTGCTGGCTACATAATTTGTGCTCTCCAGAAATGTAGACAGGGGTACAAATCCACAATGAGCCTGGTGTTGCTTAAAATAAATAAATAAATAAAAGCGTTTATAAATTGTCTATTTTTGATCACCATTGTGTTTGTATAATATGATACATCAGTGAATGATTTTCAGTTTGAACTCGAGAAGTTTGGCTCTGCTGTAATGCCATGTATTGGGGTTTTTTAGCTTAATTGTTCTGGTTGGAAGACTAATGCATACACATCATCATAAACATTAACATTTTTAAATCAAATAAAATTTCAGATGGCCACTGTAAAACCCCTTTTCCACACATGAATCATTATCCTGGCTGTTATTCAAATCAACAACAACAAAAAAATAATAGAAATGAACCCTGTCCAAAAAGTGGCCGTTTAGCAGAACAAAAGTACAGAAAACACCAACCAAAATGACAGTTATAATAAAATAAAATAAAAAAAACGTATCATTTATTTATCAGTAATGCCAGGTGTGTCTCATCCACGTAAACATCTCTTGTGCTCTTTTACAGCTTGGTTCTGCTTTATGCTTCTTCCAGATGTCAAAACAATCCGTCTACACATCGCTGTCTTATCAGACGTGACCTCTAAGCTGACACTGACCGGGAGGGATCAAATGTCCATCAGGAGAAAATCAATACTTGCGGTCAAGGTCCCCAACTCCACTTAAGTCAAAAGTAGTTAGAGGATGTGATGTATAAGTCAGCAACATGTGGATGAGCTTTGAGTAGAGTCCAGCACTCCTTCTGGGATGTTGTATGGAGTAGACTTAAAACAACCTTTTTTTGTTTGTTTGCTTGTTTTTTTTAACAATGTTTAGAGACTTTTACATTTTTTATTTTCTAAAAAAATTATCAGAAATAAAAGTTTGACATGGACTTTTTTTATATTATATTTTTATATAATATAAATAATATTTCAATTTAATGTATAAAACATAAAGATAAGTTACATAAAGTGTTTAAAACGCACTGCGACCTTAACAAACTCGCATTACTGATGAATTATACAAAATATATCCATGTGCCCTTAATCACTAAATTAACCCAAAACAATTTCAGCCAGGCTTTTTTTTTGTAATATGCATTAGATGCTCAATGAAAGATTGAAGGCATTAAATCATACAATTAAATTATTCTGATTAAATGAATTAATAAATCCTGTATGTCCTTGTCTCATCTGTGTGATTGTTAAAATCATATTTATGATCATATCTATCCTTATATAATACATTTATACATTAGTTGTATTAATTTTGAATTTAATCTGGTGATGATGAAGCTTTCATTCCTTAAGAACTTATTCTGTATTGATTGATATTCAAGAAATATGATTACATGTGTTATTAAATATTATTATTATTATTATTATTATTATTATTATTATTATTATATGTCAAATAAATTGCTGTGAATACTTTTTTACTATTACTAACAACATTAATTTTCAAAAAGATGAGGCGGCACGATGGCTCAGTGGTTAGCACTGTCGCCTCACAGCAAGAAGAATGGAGTTTGCATGTTCTCCCCGTGTTCGTGTGAGTTTCCTCTGGGTGCTCCGGTTTCCCCCAGTCCAAAGACATGAGCTATAGGTGAATTGGAAGAACTAAACTGGCCGTAGTGTATCAGTGTGTGTGTGAATGCGAGTGTTAATGGAAGTTTCCCAGTACTGGGTTGCAGCTGAAAGGACATCCGCTGTGTAAAACATATGCTGGATATGTTGGTGGTTCATTCAGCTGTGGTGACCCTTAATAAATCAGAGACTAAGCCGAAAAAAAAAGAATGAATATTCATTCATTTTCATTTCGGCTTAGTCCCTTTATTAATCTGGGGTCGCCACAGCGGAATGAACCGCCAACTTATCCAGCATATGTTTTATGCAGCAGATGCCCTTCGAGCTGCAACCCATCACTGGGAAACATCCATACACACTCATTCACACACATACACTATGGACAATTTAGCTTACCCAATTCACCTATACAGCATGTCTTTGGAATTGTGGGGGAAACCGGAGCACCCGGAGGAAACCCACACCAACACGGGGAGAACATGCAAACTCCACACAGAAATGCCAACTGACCCAGCCGAGGCTCGAACCAGCGACCTTCTTGCTGTGAGGTGATCGTGCTATCCACTGCGCCACCGTGAGGCCCAAGAATGAATATATAATAATAATAATAATAATAATAATAATAATAATAATGGCCAAAAAATATCTTTTTGACCATTAATATTGTTTGGTTAATTTAATTAAAGAACAAGTCAAGGTTTGCAAATGTTTTTCTATGCTGAACCGGACCATTGGGATACACTGCAATTCAAATAAATGAATGGTAGTCCTTGTACTTACAGGAGAAGGAAGTTTTGCAGAGACTGAAACGGCAGTCTTGACAGATTGGCCACTGAGCAGCATGACAGCTGCCTCTTCATCCCCTGCTAGCATGCAGACTCACAAGAAACTATTGGCTGTCAATCAAATAGAATTTCTAAATAGTACAGGCATGAGGGGAATATATGTGGACTATTGCAATCACCGCGAGTACAGCCGAGCTGCCAAAATGATGGAATCCATAGGCACCCAGCATGAAAACCTGGAAATGAAGATTTGATTCTTGCGTTCAGAAAGCCTATTGTGGGATTTTCTGTCTTCTGACTCCCCACGCTAAAGGCGTGTTGTCCTAACACACTCAGGTAATGAGTATGTTGTATGCGTTTCTGTCAATATTTCAGGGGATGCTTGTGACAGTTTTACACAGGGTTCTGTTTACTTCCCCTCGCAGCACCACAATGGCTTATTTGGATGTCCAGAAATCTGCAGCGACATGTAAACCACCTGGAGCGAAGCCTATATTTAATTCTGTCACAAACAGAAGGAGAAATACTGTTTGCAGAAAGACAAGGTGGGCTAACGTTTGACTTTAAGGCATGCATTGACCCTGATGTCAAGCTGCTCGAGACTCTTTATTTATTTGCATCTCCCCATGAACTTGGCCATCGCTTATGTAAGGAATAATTGACAAGGGCATTTGAATTATTGGGAGGGGAAAGTGCACAGCCAAGGCGGCGAATTTCTTACAAACTGAAGTCAATTATTCTGCTTATGGTTACCACACATACAATGCATTGTTCAGATAGTGTATTTATAGATATCTGTATGGATCTGTCCTCAAACCACTCCTGTGTGTGGGACTATTTTCTTATGCTCTTCTAAAGTCGACCAAAAAAGCTGTGCACCTCGTGTTTTCAGACCTAAAAAGTATGTTCAATGTAATTGGGTTCTAATGCAGACTTGCCTGGAAATACTTTAGCTGTGCATTTATCTCAAAATAATAGGCAATCAGAATCAAGCATTCAACAACCCCATAGTATAAGTAAAGGATAATCAATGGCTTTCCATGCGCTAAAGTATTATAAATGCACGATGTGGATGCAAACGCCCCCCTGAAGCGAAATGGAAAAACTGCATTTAAAATTCTTTAATGCACGGCAAGCCATTGATTATCCCATTTATTCCATGTTCAATTGCAAGTTATAGACAAGTTAAAACTAGCTTTGCTCTTTGCAGCACAACATTGGACCACATTTTTGTCAGTTACGACACTTTAATTTTTGTAGTCCCTGCTTTGAATCAGTCAGTCAGAAAGAGTGAGACAGAGAGGGTGTGTGTGAGAGATTGTATGTGTGCATGTACATGTCACAGGCATATCTAATAGCTCATAGTAACATGTTAGCTATCACTAGCATATTTGCGAGTTGGATAATCCCTATCAGCTCCCAGGTGAAGCACATGTTGGTCTCCTTAAGATTAAGGCTC
The DNA here is from genome assembly GCA_903798125.1 of Danio choprae. Lineage (NCBI taxonomy): Eukaryota > Metazoa > Chordata > Actinopteri > Cypriniformes > Danionidae > Danio > Danio choprae. The sequence continues at coordinate 3,689,965 of CAIGQW010054176.1, forward strand.
TGTTACTATGGTCACTACTAATGTTTATGCTTTCATTTATTTTGAACTGTGATCAATACTGGAGCTATCTGTGCAATAAACTATTTTACTGCACACCACCCAGCTACAAATAGAAAACAATGATTTGAATTTTAAAGACGAGGCAGGACACTTTTTTTTTCCAGTGTGTGACTGGCTTAACGTGGTAAACGTGCCTGGAACTATGTTAACTTTGCATTTATCTGAAAACTATTGCACACCTTAGAATGTTCATCAGAATCAAGCATTCAACAGCGCCATCGCATAAGCTGTTTTAATAGAGCAAATTAAAGTGTCTTCCAATGATCATCAGCTTCTGATTTCTGCTAACAAGTGATACGCGACAGCACCTCTCCAGTCGATATGTCTTTGTGAAGTATAATTGCAAAGTGTTTGTTACACTTGACAGAAGACCCACTTTAGCAATAATCTCAGCCGGTGTTATTGATCCGTGCTCGGTGGGGGCTTGTGTTTCACTGCATGAACAGAGTGTGTGTGGCAGGACGCTGCCAAGAAAGTGACCCTGTATAACAGCCCGATGAGAGGAAAGCTTCGCTCACATACAACACATCTGGTGCCAACTCATTTGGCTCCTTTCCTCCTAAATATGGCAATAGTTTTCCCACAGTGATGGATACATTATACATAGATAGTATTAGAAGACAATTACAAATGTGCAAAATAATGTACTCTATAATCGTGGAGATTTGTTTCATTTGATAGGTAACACTTAATTTGTATGGTAGCCTAATTAAGGGTGTTAGTAGACTGTATGCTAAATAATGTTATCCTAAACAGACATTCTATTGATTACAATTAACTTTGCAAGATACGTTATCAATAGTGGACCAGAATTTAGCATACTATTATTAAAAAGGTTGTTAGTAAGCAATAGCCGGTTAGCACCGTGCTGGACGATTGCTGAATTATGAGCTATAACAATTGTCTGCTCATCAATATCGGACAGAATTTTTACATAAAAAATCTTAAGATTTTAATAACTATGGAAGCATTCGCTTACTTTGTTCCTGCTGGTAAATTGTTCATCTTTGGCTATAACTGAATATAACTTAAGGCTTTTATTGTTATTGACCAGAATGCAAGTATAATAGTGTCACGACTCGGCTTACTTCACTCTCATAAACGCACTGGAATCGCAGGAGTTATTAAAACACTAATATTTATTACAAACAGAACACTCACAACTGGAACACAGGAGTCACACGTAGGAACACTCAGGAAGACAATTCAGGATGACGTATAATACCGGACAAAGGACTGAACCAAACACAGGAGTATAAATACACAGAACATCATTGAACTAATTACAGACAGGGGTGAGACACAGGTGAAACTCATGAACACTAACAAATGGCGGGAAAAAAGAACAAAGGAATCACATGACATAACAAAAGCACCTGGAACACTGGGCATGGGAAAACAAGGTACATGGACACAGGAACCCTGACATTACCCCCCTCTTTTGAAGGCGCATCCTTGCGCCTTCTAAATACTAGACACAGTTGGGTCAGATGGGGGAGGAGCCAAGGAGGAGTCTTAGGAGGTAGGAGCAAGGAGACAAACAGGAGGATGAGGAGTTGAGGAGGAGACACGGGAGGGAGAAGCCAGGAGGGGAGCTGGAGAATGTTGGACGGAGGAGGTGGCCAGAGAGGAGTCACAGGAGGGAGGAGCCAGGAAGGGAGCTGGAACAGGAGCCAGAACACTCAGGACACAGCCAGGAGGACGGCCCAGTGTGGAGTCGAGGGAGGGAGGAGCCATGGAGGAGGAGTGGCCACCGATTCAGGGGGCCGCCCGAGGGAAACGACGCTGATGGATGTGGAGCCCAAGGAGGAGACGGAGAGCCGATGGGCAAGAGTGACGCCGAGGTCCCGGAAGGCCTAGGTGAAGCAGGCAGCTCACCCAACCGAGGCGATGACGTGGGTCCGAAAGCCTGTGGTGGAGTCAGAGCGACAGAGGACCAAGGCATAACTGGAGAGAGGGAGGACTCAACGTAGCCAGCAGGACGGAGTGACGAGGGGCAGCCAGAGGAGAGGAGTCCGGAGGCGAAGGAAGGGCGACTGACCAAGATGGAGCCAAAGGGACGAGGGAGCCTGGTGGAGCTGGTGGGTTGACGACCCACAGAGAAGACGAGGGAGGAGAAAGCCAACGTGGAGCCGTAGGGTCGGAGGGCCAAGGCAGAGCCTACAGCTCGGAGGCTGGACGACACCCTCCAGAGGGCGATGCAGGCAGGTAGCACCTCACAGCGAGCTCCCCCTCTGGAGCTTGAGGGCGAGCTGGGGAGCTGGCTGACTGCAGCAGCGCTGGAGCTGGCTGACTGGCTGCAGTCATTGGTGTCAGTAGAGGTGGATAGGGTGGGATGGCTGGGAAGTCATCACGACTCTGGAGCTTGGAGCATCAGGGAACACAGGGACCAGGAAACTGTCTGGGAACAGTATATGTGGAGATAACGGGGGAGGGTCGACTTCGCTCCAGAAGTCAATGAGCAACTTCCCAGTGTCCAGCGGTTGCTCATCTGCTGAGTGGGGTGGGCGGGACTCTCGTTCAGCCCCTCAATTTCCACCAGTACTCCCAAGATGGGTGATGTTGCAGGCTCGCACACCTGGTCAGACATTTCGTTGAGCTCTCCCTCGACGGTGGTATCTGGCTCCTGTTGGCGATGGCTTGCACACCGTGGGTGGCTCTCCATCTGAGGTGGGCTCTGGCAAGCGCTCCCTGCAGATTGGTGGAGTTTGGTCACTGGGTCTGGAGTGGCACTGGGGGGGTCTTCCTCCGTGCAGACGGTGAATGTAGATCTGTTCCTCGCCAGTGTCCACTCCACGTAGTCGGCAAAATTGGTGAGACACAGGTGAAACTCATGAACACTAACAAATGGTGGGAAAACTGAACAAAAAAAAAAATCACGACATAACAAAAGCACCTGGAACACTGGGCATGGGAAAACAAGAAACATGGACACAGGAACCCTGACAAATAGGGCTTAATGTGTTGTTAGTTAGCATTAGCCTAGTTAGCCCCTGCTAGAATATTAGTATCATTAGCTTACTTAGACCCTGTTAATAATTTTATTTGGCTATACCTGAATATAATTTGGGCTTATTGTTGTTGACCAGAATGCAAGTATAACAGGATGCCATTAGTTGGCATTCGCCTAGTTAACCCCTGCTATAATATTAATATCATTAGCTTACTTAAACTGTTGGCTATAACGTAATATACTTTGGGGCTTATTGTTATTGACCAGAATGCAAGTACAATAGGGCTTACTATGTTGTTAGTTAGCATTAGCCTAGTTAGACCATGCTAGAATATTTATAAACTATTTATAACGTTAACATAAAAATGCTTGTCAGCTTAAGAATATCAGATAGAATTCTAATATAATTGTTAAAATATTTAGTTAGCATTAGCTTACTTAGCGTCTGCTGGTAAATTGTTAATCTTTGGCTATACTATAACTTAATATATCCCTGCTGAAAAAAACCCCAGCTTAAACTAGCCTAGACTGGGTTAGATGGTTTTAGCTGGTCAACCAGCCTGGTTTTAGAGGGGTTTTGGCCATTCCAGGCTGGTTTCCAGCCATTTCCAGTCTGGTCTTAGCTGGTCAGGCTGGTAGATGACTAGCTAAAACTAGCTTGAGCAGCCTAGCTAGGCTGGGAGCCCAGCCGAAACCAGCTATGTCCATCTTAAACCAGGCTGGTCAAGCTGGTTTTAGCTAGTCATTTTCCAGCTTGACCAGCTAAGACCAGGCTTGAAATGGCTGGAGACTAGCCTGGAAATGTCCAAAAGGCCAAAACCCCTCTAAAACCAGGCTGGTCGAACAGCAAAAACCAGCCAACCAGCTTATTGTTACTGACCAGAATGTAAGTATAATAGGGCTTAATCTTTTGGTAGTTAGCATTAGCCTAGTTAGCCCAGACTAGAATATTAGTATAATTAGCTTACTTAGCTCCTGCTGGTAAATTGTTCATCTTTGGCTATAACTGAATATAATTTGGGGCTTATTGTTATTGACCAGAATGCAAGTATAATAGGGCTTAATATGTTGTTAGTTAACATTAGCCTAGTTAGCCCCTGCTATAAACAATTTATAACTATATCATAAAGATGCTTGTCTGCATAAGGATATAAGATTCTAATATAAAGAATTCTAATATAAAATGAAGATACCTTATAGATGGCATTAGCCTATTTTCATCGAGTGCATCCAGTGTTTCCTTCATCAGCCTAGCAACTGCCATTAACTGCAAGTACAATCCTCAATGCATGAGACTCGCTATAATCACATAGATGTGTTTTCATGTGATGAATAGGACAAAGCATTGATGAACCAACCATTATCAACTCATGAGTGAAATCCATTGATGTATTATGTAACATACAAAAGCAGAAAGTAAGTGACTGACAGGTTGATCGCCAGCATAGGTTTCAGTAATTAGTTCTCAAATGGAAAAATTAAGGATGCATAAAGCGTAAGTCAATCCTATCCCCATGCGTCCTATCTGCACAATTTAATCTAAATTTAGCATGAATGAACGTGATGAGTAGATATCATGCATATTATGAGGTGTTGGGTAATATCATCCCTGTATGTGGTATAAAAAGGCAGTTTTGTCAGTAAATAGCAAGTTCTACCATGCTGAGAATTATTTGGGGGGTGAAAAATGAAATACAGAAATGTTACTATGGATGTCAATGTAAATAAAAAAAAGAGCTGCTTAACTACTTTTCCCAGTGGCCGCGTCATTAATTTTCTCATTACAGAATCTAAGTAGATGTGACAGGGCTAAAGGCAAAACTTATCACAGCAGAATTTTTTTTTTATTAATTATTTCAATGGGATCCTATACAAACAGATATTTGAGCAAATATCATTTATTGGTTTTACATAAGATGAGTCAGAACCAAAGGGACAATATGAAGTATTCCAACAAAACAATTTAAGATCATGATACAAAATGAGTTCATCCCAATGAATGTGTTCGAAGAAAATTAACAGGGAAAAAAGGAGGTCATACAAAATAATAGTTTAGTAGATTGCTGTGTTGTGTGTAAAATATTTTTGACACCTCGTTTCAATTTAAATGTAGCATTTTTCTTATCCTTAAGATGTTAGGTGATGATGACATTTTATTTATTTGTTTTCTTTTTAACGCTATTCCCGCATCTATGGCTATATTAATGGTGAGAGCCAGTTAATCCATCCACAAGTCTTTCTTACAAACAAGTCTATACAATTTACCCTCTTCAATTCACCTAACCTGCATGTCTTTAGACTGTGAGGAAACCAGAGCACCTGCAGGAAACCCACACTAACACAGGGAGAACATTCAAGCACACAGAATGTTCTGTTTTAAAACATTTCCTAAAATGAGTGGCCAAACACATAGAAAGATTGAAAAGTTTACTTTTCCTAAATATACTTTCACTTCCTAAATATGATGGTTTGATTATAAAAAAAAATGACTATTGGATCGTGGATATAAATAATGGATATATACAGTATCTGCATCTAACCATGTCATATTACACATGACATGGTTAGATGCAGTCAAACAACTTTATTCCCAAGCAAGTGCTTTTTATCCCAAATTCCACACTTTGACATATTCTTCAGTTTTTCTGCATGTTTAGTTGAGATTTTTGGGGCCTTTTGGCTTTTCATAAAGTGTTTTTTTTTTAAGTCTAATATAAAGAAAGCATCCAAAATAAAGCATTCTTTTTTATCAGTGTGTATCAGTATATTTCAATTACAATACATATTTTTAAAAGCCATTTCTGAAACTGAGTTCTTTTTTTTCTTCTTCTACAATGAGCAATAAATCTTCACTTCAGCAGCACATACACCTAACTTAAGACTTTTATTCATATCTATATTCTGAAGGTTTCTGCAGAGGGCAAATGTTCATACATAATATGCCTTTACACTTTCTGAATTATGGTGCCATAATCTGGTAATTGTCTGTTTGTCCACATCTGTCTTAGAGGAACATCAACTCAGATGTGCCTTCTACCCCAGAGCCCTGTTGTACCTCACACTTAGCGTAGTTATAATAATAAATGTTATGTACAATAAGACACAACAATACCTGATTGCCGATATTGCCTTGGGCAAAGAATATAAGTCATGCCGCCAAAACTATGCAATGAACGGAACAAGGACTCATTAAGTAATCATTTGTCACCGTATGAATTGCTCTCATGATCGTACCGAATCAGGCCCTGGGGGATTGAAAAGCTTCAATTTCAATCGGAGAAACCGTCTAAACAGTCAATGGGAAGGCTAAATTGAGCCTTCTGATTAAGATTTCCCTCGTATCTCATCAGTGATTGCTGATCACTAAGAGAAAACAGCATTCCCCTGATGCTGATGTGCCTATACTTCCATCTTCAGCAAATTTGTTCTTGGGAAACCAAACATTGATGAGATTTTACAATTGCCGTGACTTCATTTTGTCCTCTTTCTTGGTGCTGTTTATTGATCTATTTCAGTTTCAGCACTCTAGGAGTTTGTTGTCTCTTCTTTTATCAGCATGTGCTGATTAGGTAAAGCCAATCAAGCCAAATTAGGTTTTTATACAATACACAATTTGGCTAGTTTGTATTTTCTCTCTCTAGTAATGTAGATTGTATGCTAGAGTACATGGAATAACTTTTGTCCAAAGCATTGCATTCCTTTTTCTGTTAGTGTCAAAGCTCAAATTTGTAGCTGTTTATTTCAAGAGCTGTAGTCACTCAAAAAGTGCCTTCGGAAGCAGCTTACCAACACACGCTTGTTATTGTAGGTTATATGACCTCAATTAACATAACAGATGCATTATTCAGATATCGGATCACAGAATATGATAAGTAGAAATGCCCTCGAAAATGTAATCCATTAAATGCTTGAAACTTTGTTAGATCAAGAATAAACACCTTAGCCATTAAACTCGGCATTATCATCAAAATTATTTAGATTTTTTTTTAATAGAGTGCTTCAAGCCTGAATATGTTGACATTGTTCTCTATTACTGAAGTGACCCTATTATTTTTTTTTATTTTATTTTTTTATTGGACTACTAAAAAGCACATGAGCAACAAATGAGTTTGAGATATGCAGTCACATGGGAAAAACACACATGGAACCCAACTGGAATGAATGTTACCATGGACTCGCAAAACCAGGGATAAGTGTACATTTTCAGAAATTGATATTTATCTTAAAGCTGAATTAATACACTTTCCATTGGTGTATACTTTGTTAGGATATGACAATTATGAGCAAGATTTTACAACTATTTGGACCCATTTTGAAACAACTATTTGATAATCTGTTATCTGAATACCAATTCAATTCAGTAAAAATGTCTTATAATTTTCAATAAAAATAAGAATTCAGAGAAAATTTGTGTTTAAATCACATTTAAGTTCTTAGCAATGCATATTACTAATCAAAAAGTGAGTTTTGATATATTTACAGTAGGATAAATATTATTTAGGACAAGCTATATTAATGGAACACGATCTTTACTTAATATTCGAATGATTTATGTCATAAAGTAACATCAATACATTAAAAAAATACAGTTTAGTGTAGTTGTGGACATGTGAAGCATGACAAATGTGAAGCATGCATAAAATTGTTCCAAAACTACAAGATCCATGTGTGTTTCATATGTTTCACTAATGTTTCACTTATGTGCCACTCTCATGCATTTTCTTTATTTAATCTTTGTTTTCTATGTAATTCTATTTAAAAAAAGAAGAGTTTGAGGAATTGGATCAACTTTTGCACAATAAAATATGATATTTTGACTCAGACTTTACGATTATCCAAGTGAAAAAATCCTGAGGAGAAAAGATAACCTTTAACAGCTTTGCTTTTTATCATTAGTGACAGGTCAAGCATGACCATTTTATTTGTCCTTTATCAATGTCAGATATGTTCCAATTACAAGCCCATCGCATGATTACTGACCTATATTAAACCTTAATTTACTGGTTTCAGTTTGTAACAATCTGGTGAGCTAATCGTCCTTTTTTTGGCCAATATACTCATCGTTATTCCAATGGGTTTTGTGTTTCGCAGCATAGCATTTAACCACACTGTTGCAGTTCAATGGATTTGATTCCCTGGGTTTGTCGTTTAGATGTCTTTCAAATGTTAATATGCCTCACTTCATTTAGATCCACTTAAAATGAGTACCCGTGTCAGAATTATAGTAAGCACTGGTGCATTTGAGGCTTACCTGTGGTCTAGAAAGTTTCAGCAAATTTGAGTGTGTCATTCTTACTCAGTGACACATTCAAAAAAAATTAGAGCAGACTTGCATAGTTAATAAAATAAAAATGAATTGTAATGCAAGCTCTATTAATAAAACCATGACAAATGTAGTTTTATAGAGCACTCATTTTAAAAGTATAATTCAGCCAAAAATTAATATTAAATCATCATTTATTCTTGTTCATGCAGTTTTAAACCTTTATGAGTTTCTCTCTTCTGTTGAACACAAAAGAAGATATTTTGAAGAATGCTGGTTGCTGGGACCCATCAACTTCAATAGTAGAGAAAAAAAATGGAAATCAATGGGTCCTAGCAACCAGCATTTTCTTCAAAATGTCTTCTTTTTTCTTTCAACAGAAGAAAGAAACTCAAATAAGTTTTGAACAAGTGAAAGGAGAGTAAATCGCAGTGGTGTAAAGTAACAACTTACAAATACTCAAATTACTGTGATTGAGTTGTTGTTTTTTTTCAGGAATTGCAATTTATGAAGTAGTTTTAAAAATGTGTACTTTTACTTCCCCTTAAGTATATTTTACAACCTCAAGACATGGACGCTTCATACATGCAGCAAACCATTTGGAAGCATTAAAATTGTCCAAGAAGATGTCCAAAATCTTACACGCAATGTTTAGACTGCATGCTACTGATGAGAAGATGGCAGATGCTTACTGTATGATGACTGAAGTCACCGAAAAATAGTTAAATGCACTACAGAATGTTACGTTTACACACACACACACACACACACACACACACACACACACACACACACAAAGCATCAGCTTTTCACAGTATAATACTCAATACTCACTGCTCCTGAGTACATTTAAAAGTCCTAATTTTTACATAGTTTGAGTAATATTTACAACAGATACGTGTACTCTACTTGCGCTACATTTTTGGGCAAGTAATGGTACTTTCACTTTAGTATGATTTTTCAGTACTCTTTCCAGCACTGGTAAATAGTGACAAAATTTTCAATGGGAGAGTAAATGACAGAATTAGACACAATAATGACAGAATTTTCTTTCTTTTTTTTAACTATCCCTTTAAGAATAAGATTTGGTGAACTATCCCTTTAATAGTTAAGGGATGAGAATAAGTGAATAAGATTAAACTACATAGTTTAATGCAACAAATATTGTGTCTTCCACGTTTAGGTTTTCATTAATGTTAATTTATACAACAGAGTGCATTGTTTAAAATAATAATACTAACCTACTGGATTTTTACACTATAGGCTGGTTGCTTACAATATGACCAAAAAAAGAACATTTTGCATAATATATCCTTTTTAAGTCATATGAAAACTAATTTGTTCCTTTAATCACCCTCAGGACACATTTCAGTAGCAGTGAACCCAGCCAATCACAGAAAAGGAAAACAACAACATATATAGTACATGAAAAGATGCATGAATCAACATGCAATATGTGGAAAATTAGTTAGTTTAAATTCAATATGACTATTTTCGTGGTCCAATTTACATTTATGGATTTGACAGAGGCAAATACAAATTACAGCGTATTCAGGTAACCATTTTATTAATGCATGTGTTCCCTGAGATTGAAACTATGATTGTTGAGCTACTATAAATCAGTGTTCAGCCAAGCAAGCTGCACGAATCACAAGTTAATGCATTTATGAAAGGGCATAATGTGTTTTTATACAAATGTTTCTGTGTCATGTCTTGTACACAATCCTATGGGTAATATTCCCAGAAAGTGGCAAACAACCTTGTAATATAGGTATATAGGTAGGATAGGACAAATTAGCAATGAGTTTAAATTTGGTTTTGCCTGTAAGGTTGTTTGTTTGTTTTTTGGACTCTGAAAATGGCCATAGTCATTGACTTGTATTTTATGAGATGCCAAGAACCATGTTATCATGTAAACATTTCCTTTTTTAATGTTCTGGGTAGGGTTGCACCAGAAGTTCTTTCTTAAACTGGAACGTAAAGTCCACACTAGGGGCTTAGTAACTACTAGCTAGTTTGTAACTAAACTTGTTCTCACTGCACCACATGTTCTTAAGACAAACCGTAGTTAGTAGGTCGTAAGCTCTACGTAAAGTCATGCGCAGTTGCATTAAATGATGTAATATCCAATAAAAAGCATTTAAATCGTTAAACTGCTTTAAAATTCTGCAACTAATGCATCTATATATAACCGTCCTATGAAAATGAAATGACAAATTACAGTCACTAATAACAGACGATGTGCACACCTGCATCGCGAGCTGTGAATGCACGCGGAATACACAAAGATATCAAAACATACTTGATTTTTTTTTACATCCTACATATGATAGAGAAAACAGCGGGAAAAATAAAACACAGTCATGAAGGATTTGTCGTTTTAATTACAATTAACAAAAAACACTCCTTGATAGAAAATTTAACTCTTCTTTCACAAACCGAAACAAATGCAAGATTTGGGAGGAAAAGAAGGCTGTGAGTAGAGGGAAAGTATTCTTAAATTTGATCGGGAGCTTCTCTTCTCTACCGTTTGTTATGGAAATTCATTTATATTTCTTTATATGCATTTTCTAATCTGTTCTTCTTTCCTTTTTCTATGTCTACATTACACAGTTAAGCCATGCGTGACCACTTTGGCGCCTTTTTATCATAAGACAAGGTTGTTTTCCATGTATGGTGACCTATGACCTGTACAGCCGTGTGGGAGATGGGATAGAAATATAGACAACTAAAGGAGAATCATGAGTGTTAAGATAACTGTGATGTGATTCATTTGCTATGTCACCTATGGCCTTGTGGGCTTTAGAGGGAAGAAACTAGATAAAAAGGGAACACACTATTCTTTGAGTGTCGCACTCTGCAGGAACCTGTGTTACTGTATGACTGTCTGACCTTCTTTGCAAAGAATAAAACTTTAAAAGACATCTTGGGTAAGACTTTGTCTTCTTTACCGTTGAGAGAGCCTCCTTAAAGAGAACACGTTATACATGGGGGGAGGCTGCCGGAAATATTTAGTTGGAACATAGCGTTACGTTTAAGTGAAGTTTATTTATGAAATAAATTTCGAGAGCATCACGTGCTTTTGATTGAACACAGCTGGTCATTCATTACCCAATTCATCATTCACCAATCAGACGATTCTTGAGTCACTATAAATACCTTAAATTCCATGCCACAGCCATCTTCGTTTTGAAGAATCCCCCCTTCCACCCCTATATCTCCTCCTTTCTTAGATGGGTGGCACGGTGGCCCAGTGGTTAGCACTTTTGCCTCACAGCAAGAACGTCACTGGCCCTAGTCCTTACCAAGCCAGCCGATGTTTTTGAACATTTACACGTTCTCCCCATGTTCACGTGGGTTTCCCCTGGTTTCCTCCCACCGCCCAAAAAACTTGCATCTTAAGTTAATTGACTAATCCAAATCGGCACCATAGACGTGCTTCTAGTAAGTAGTTATCTCTTAAGAGCAATCACTATCTGATCATTAGCCACTACGGCAAGGGAGTTTTGAGATCTACCTGAGCTCAGACTCCCCTCTCGCTCTGCAACGGGAGGGAGCCCTGGGCTCGAGGATCTTATCAGCTCAGGGCTCTCTCCCGGGACAGCATGCCAAACACACTTTATAATCAATCATCTGCCAAGTGTGAACTCTTGAAACTAAGTTCGGTGGTGCAACACAAAAATATTTAGTAATGTGTAAATTGTAACTTATTGTCCTTTTAAATCACAACTAGGCTACATTTTAACTTACGCACTGCTGGTGCAACCGGCCCTGCTGAATAAAAAAAGTGACCTAAATCTTGCATGGATTCAGGAAGAGTGTTGGGACTTTAACTATGGTACTATGTATTTAACTATGTATAGAGTACAGTGTTATAGTATAGTTTATTTGTATTTTGCATTGTGCAGTTGGTTTCTAAATGCAATAGCAATGTAAAAAAAATTATAATAATTAAACGGGCCATGCCTGTTATTTTCTTTCAACAATATATGTTTTGCTTTGTTTGACTTGATGTTGTTAAATTGAGATGATTCAAACAATATGATTTACAATATAATTTTCAACATCCGTTTTGTCCAGGAGTCAGATTACTGTATTTATTTAGTATAATTCACCCAAAAATGTCAATTATGCCCTAATTTACAAAACCTATGATTTTTGTTCATCTTCCAAACACAATTGAAGATTTTTTTGTACCCTGTATTGACATGACTAATAAATATTTCATATATATGCAAGTATTTATGCGAAACCTCAGTATGAATGCTCTGTTAAATGCCCCATTGACCAATTTTAGTCATGTCTTGTAGGGGATGGGACATTTCGAATAATAGAGAACAACTGACTGACCCATAGTTCTTATAAGTTCATGGTCATGTCTTATACATTAATTCCTTATTTTTTTTGTTTCGGCTTAGTCCCTTATTTATCAGGGGTCACCACAGGAGAATGAACTGCCAACTGTTCTGACATTTGTTTTACACCGATTTACAAAGAATGCCCTTCCAGCTGCAACCCAGTACTGGGAAACACCCATACACTCATTCACACACACACACACACACACTCATACATTATGGCCAATTTAGTTTCTCCAATTCAATTATAGAGCATGTCTTTGAACTGTGGGGGAAACCAGAGCACCCAGAGGAAACCCACTCGAACGCGGGGAGAACATGCAAACTCCACACAGAAATTCCAACTGATCCAGCTGGGACTTGAACCAGAGACCTTCTTGCTGTGCGGCGACAGTGCTAACCAGTGCTGCCCGGTCATGTCTTACAAAAAGCTAAATTGACCTATAATAGTTGAAGAGCTTAAAAATACAAATTTTGTCTTTATATTCATCACACTAGCTTATATATAACCTTAAAAATATTTAGGGTGACTTTATTCCTGTAGAAATGTGATATTTACAGTAGCTTAATATCTTTAGATCTCAATTCCTTGGTTAAACAAGGCTTTTGCATCCTCTGGCTGAAGAAAAAAAAAAACATTAGTTTTATAGGTCTTCTCGTATGGAAAATACAAAATAAAATACATTTCAGCAGGAACAGGGAAAAGAACAAAATGATTGCCATGCAATTACTAATCCTAGGTCAGGTAATAAGTGAAAAAATGCATCTCGCAGGGCTGTGATTTCTTTCTCTTTTTTTTCCTTTTCATCAAATATGCCTACATTTGTTCAGCATAAATAAGGGAGAGATTTAAAAGAAATGGAAAATATATATTCAGTGCTTAGGACGAATGTACAGTACATTGAAATGGCATTCTCATGTGCAAATATAGGTCATGGACATCCTTTACAGTAATTGTGCGAAAATCATCAGGCATAATGGCTTCCTTTTACAGTATTCATAGCTTATACAGGTTTTTTTTATTTCCCTTCCACTTTTCAAGAAGTCATATTTAAAAGACTCTCCACAATAGCGCTCTTCGTGACTACAGTGCAGCAGGACGTGTTGCTTTAAAGGGACAGTTTTTGATGGATGGCACTATTGTCTGGATGGCCGGGGAGCTTTAGAAACTTCACTGGCTGAGTCCCTTTTGGAGGCTCAAGAAGAAGTGGGAACATTATTGCCCGTGGCACTGTGAGATGGCTACATCCCCGGAAGGCCATTAGCTGAGGTGTTGGGCTTCTGTCTGTTGGTCTATCGCAGGTTGGAGTGGACCAGGGTTGCAGCTCCTATAGCTTGAGACGTTAGAAGAGGTCTGTGAACTGTGACAGAGGAAACGTTTTAGGTTGTATGACTTGTAGCGTCAAGGGGTTTTGAGTGGTTTTGGTCTGAAATGGAATATAGAGTATTTTAAATGGCCATGTTAAGCAGTGCTGATTGATTTATTTATTGATTGATTGATTTGTGACTCATTCATCAGTGGAGCTCAATCATAGTTACTGTTGCTAAGTCATAGTGATGTAAAAACCCTGCAGTCGCAAGTCCTTTAAATGTATTGCCCTAATTGCACAGCACAGTGAGTGTTGTTTTATTTTAATTATTAATTTTACTGTAATATTCTATTGTTAAAAATGAATGTCTTTGAATTCTGTAATGAATGTCTATGAATTCAGTAAGACAGTGTTTTGAAACTTTGAGAAGTGTTTCATAATTTTTCACCTTTATTTGTCTTTTTTATTTAAATTGCCATTATTTTTTTATTAATATTATTATTTTTATTCTGTGAAAAGTTCATGTCTACATAACAATGATAACCCCACAGCCATAAGTCCTTTAAAACCTATTAACCATCTCAAACAGCCCACAGTCAGTGTTTTCTTATTTAGTTTTTTGTTCAGCTTTATTTAATAGTTTTTTTAATACCATTTATTTATTTATTTTATATTATTTGTTTATTTACTTATGTTTGTATATTTATTTTACATTTCATTTTAATATTTTATTCTACATCTTATGTTTATGGCATTTTATTGTATTCCCAAACTTTGTCTCTGAATTTTGTGAGACGTTCAAGTCCACGTAGCAGTAATAATTTTAAGTCCTTTAAAACCTATTACCCGAATAGCCAACAGTCAGAGTTTTCTTATTGAGGGTCATTTTATCACCAAGACCCTTAAATAAGAGGGTGTGGAGACCATTTATTTTGGATTTGGATCGTTATAATAGATTATTTTCATCTGCTAGCACTGGAGCCTCTTGGATGCTTCTATAGTATTGTGAGAATGCTTAGAAACAACCGATTTTCAGTAATGACTATCATTTGTCCAAATGATGATTTTAGTCTTTACTGACTTCACCAACTGAAATATGTTATTTTCATAATCCATTACTCATTTTATATGGTGCATCAAGTGTATCTTTTACAGGTGGCATTACAGTTAGCATTACGTTTGATATTTTATTATTTTAATTGTTTTATGATTTGAACTGCTTGCAGGATTTCTCTCTCACTACACAAGACAATGTATATTTCATTTGTAAGATTATTATAGGCCTATCTAAAAAACTATTATGTAAAAATGTAAAGAATATAGACATAAAACTGTCCGACTAAGGGATTTGTGTTATATTTTTAGAGATTAGTTTAGCTCTATAATCTTCTTTTGTAATGTGTGTGTTTGGAGAACAGCAAAAGATTACAGAGAACTGATGATAATAACAACAGGGAAAATCATGTCTATAGCTTTTCTCTGCAAACGATTTATAGCCGTTGATAAAGAAAGCTTAATTGATTTAATTTATTGTGGCAAGTAT
>CAIGQW010054176.1:3705851-3728777 GCA_903798125.1 Danio choprae
GAGTTTACAAGTATCATATTTATGCATGCTTTACTTTATTCATTGGACTATAAGTACCAGCACATCTCAGATCATTTAAAAAAGTAACATTCTGCAAAATACAATACTTCAGGGGTACAATGTAGTCATAGATATGAAGATGTTTATGATGACTACAACAAATGAAAAGGTTACTTATTCCTAAACGAAAAGAAAAAAAAGAAAAATCTCTTACTGTAAAAATACAGCATTATGAGAACTTGAGCTCTATTTCAGCCTCTCTTTATGTTTTATGTGTTTTATCACCATTTTTAGTAGTTTGAAACAATTACTCTTTACTGATTTCTTCTATAATTCAGATCATTAATGAGCTGAGAGTACTTTTTCTGTTATTTTTACAGACTTGTTTCATTATATATATTTATAGTTATCTGTACTGTAATATTTATACTGTAAATGTAACAAAACTCAGTTTTTGATTAGTAATATGCATTGCTAAGAACTTAATTTGGACGATGTTAAATGTGATATTCTTAGTTTTCTAATTCTTCTCTTTTTTTTTTAATTCTCAGATTACAGATTTCCGGATAGTTGCATCTCAAGCTAAATTTTATCTCATACAAGGTATACATTAATGACAAGTTTATAAATGCAGCTTTCAGTAAATGCATACAGTAAACCTAAAATTTGTGTTCCAGGGTAACCATGTCAATACAAGTCATGTTGTAAACTGTAAAGTCAAAAGTTGCAATTTGAAAGTTTAAATTTAGTTTGAAAGTTCTAAAAGTTTGAAAAGCTGTGTGTGAAAGGTCATTTAAGTTTCTATTTATTTTGAACTGTCTGATACATGCTGTATTTTACTTCCATCAGACAATTGCTCATACCTATTATTATTTAATACAATCTTTTGGGGCTAAATGCAGTTATGCAATGGATAATTTGTGTGTTTTACCTTGTTGGCAGCAAACAGGGAAAAGCAAATGGAAATATTTAAGCGAGTGAGTGAAAATGTTACCATGATGGCCTTGAATGACACATCCCACCACACCAGAGACCGCAGCCTGATACAGCAAAGTTAAACATCCTATTTAAATGCATTGAGGCCTGCTAGATAAAAAACAGAAATACTATGGTTTGAAGAATTTGCTGGCATTTGGGTGGAGCTTTAAAATGTGATTTATCCATGTATTCCACTGACTCTCTCTCAGTTATGGGATGAATATTTTTTAAGCCAATAATCTGGAGAGATCTGAGATTTTTCATTCCTTTTTTGGGGCTTCTTTGTTGTTTATTATGGAAAGCCCCGAAGCTGAACTGTAGGTAAGACTTTGTCGGTCAAAATAACCACTGTAACCATTCAAACCAAAGCACGTCTTTGACAATACAAAAGAGGGTTGCATCTTGGAAACGGCACATCACTAAATGATGGACAAGAGTGAGTTTGGATTTCAAGCACGCAATTATGTAATGTCTGAGGAAAGTCATTTACACTTAGCGCTATACGCCCTTTTTGAGTGTTGAGCCAAATGCTGACGGATACTTACAAAACACAAGTCTGTTCAGCAGCCACCCAGCAGTGGAGCTCGGCTGATTGAAGAGGGATGTATATGGAAAATGATGCCTATTAAACGCAGCTCAGTGTGTCCCCACAGACTGCAGTTTCTGATAAAAATGAAGTCTGGAAAGGGAAGTATTTATTGTCAGGTACACCCGAGTCACAGTTTTTTTTTTCATCTTCTTCCACTTTTTTTCCCATTGACTTTGCATGTCAGAAGTAAAGGAGAAAACAGGCATTGTTTTCGTGGTACAGTAATGGTCTTTTCCAACTACAGGAAAACAGTATACTTAAGGATTCTTAGGTATGTACTGTATGTTTACAGGACACATATGCTCAAAATACTGCATATATTTTAATACTATGATGTACAAATTTCCAAGGCCTTTAAATAATTAATATGATTTAAAAATTGCTGAAAATACACATGCAACACAGTTAATTTACAATATCTGTAATCTGAGAGGGAAAAAGATAAAGCTGTCTTTTTACTATGAAATCTTTACCAGTTCAAAAATAAGTTGCCTATATATATATATATATATATATATATTTATAATTAAAAACTTTTTTTTGTTTTTTTGGATTAATTTTAAAATTAAAAAATATATATATATATTTTTACATTTTGTATTATTTTAAGATGCATCAGTAATAATAGTCGAAAGTATTAAATGTGAAACAACAAATAAATAAGAATTTGACATAAGAATGATTTATTTAGGGTGACAAGGTGGCTCAGTGGTTAGCACTGTCACCTCACAGCAAGAAGGTCGCTGGTTTGAGTCCCAATTGGGTCAGTTGGCATTTCTGTGTGGACTTTGCATGTTCTCCCCGTGTTCGCTTGGGTTTCCTCCGGGTGCTCCGGTTTCCCCCACAGTCCAAAGACATGCGCTATAGGTGAATTTAACAATCTAAATTGACCGTAGTGTACGAGTGTGAATGCAAGAGTGTATGAGTGTTTCCCAATACTGTGTTAATAAGGGCATCCGCTGCGTAAAACATATGCTGGATATGTTGGTGGTTCATTCCGCTGTGGTAACCCCTGATGAATAAAGGGACTAAGCCGAAGGAAAATGAATAAATGATTTAATTAATATGCCAGGATTTAATATATTTTGGCAATTTATAGTGTTTACTAATTTTACAATAATCTGTGTTTTAAGTTCATTGTATTGATTTCTTGATTTCAGTCAGTTCTCATTTCAATGAGCCAATCTAAATTCTCAGATTCCAAGGATTTATATTTTACTCTGCTTTAATTAATACCAAATTGAATGTAAAATGTAATTGAATTGCAAACTTTTGAATCAAAATCGAATTGTGAAGTTCCTTAGCCTACATTTTTTACAAAACCTCAAATAACACCATGTGAAATCCAAGTAAAACCATGTTGTCTTTTACGTGCACTTTTACCTTACATTTGTGGTTTTTTTTAAGTAAGGTTCAGTTCGCTGGTCTACGTCTTCAGTATGACAAGCGTCATCTTCTCATGAGCATGTACAAAGGGGACATGTATATGAATAAACAAAATGCATAGGTAATGTATTACAGATTTGCAAAAATCTAGACAGCGCCCTCTAGTGGATTTGTCATCTGAAACATGCAACGAAGCGCACCGGGAGGAATGCATTTTATGTTTTGCAAAAATATATTCTGAGCCAAACCAATGAATAAAATAACCTGCCAATAAAAAGAAAATGCATATCACATGATGAAAGTCAGTTTGGTCTAAAGCAACACTGGAACTCTGTTTGTAGGAAAAAGCAGAGATTTCCAACTTTTAGTATTTATATTTCTCTAATATAAGCTTCTTTTGTGAGGTTTAGAAAGGATGTTGACAGAAACTTAGATGGCAGAAAGCACGGCCTTTTAATTTTTTTTGTATTTATCAAAAGCACAATTTCGGTTGTAATTGTTAATATACAAAAATAAACGTAAACTCTTTACAGTTTCAAATGATTTCTAACTTTTATCCGTACAACCATATGGCATAGTATGCTAGGATCTTTTCCACTATAATCAAATAAAAATGTGAGTAAATACGTCAGAGGGTTAAACAGCTAGTTATTGTATGGGACTCAGAACAGGGTGATCAGTTTTCCCAATGACACAATGTTAATTCAATATTATGCTCAATCCGGTGAACTAAGGCCTGATAGAGGTTCGACTAAAACTGATTTGCCAAATGCATCACAAAAAAATAAATATCAAAGTAGGTTCCGCAATTAAAGTAACAAGAGCAACAAAGCAGTGGCACTTGACAACTGTTTTACCTCCGTGTGCCACTATACTCTTAGCTCAATCCGCTCTTTGATAAGATCTCTGAAGAACTGGCTGATGATGTTGGCTCTGGGCGAGCGACCATTCGTGATAATCAAGTATCAGAAAAATGTCTCATCTTCCTAAATAAGATCCCACGGCAAGGTTTGTTCATTAGTAATCATTGTAACAACGATAATCTTCCAGAAAACTTGCTCTAGGTGAACGGAGGCTCTAAATGAATGCAAATCATTTGGAAATTCTGTGGCTACGATTCCATGAGGCGAAGCATGTTCTGCCCCATCTGATAATCCTTCTAATGTCATTTCCTCTGGCATTACAAGCAATGGGAACTAATTAGCGTCTTAATTTTCTAAGGGGAAGCAAATAGGACCCATGTGGTAAAATACAATAAACAGCAAGGGCGCGCAAGTCATTAGAGACTGAGAAAGTCAAAAGCTTGGCGTTCACAGGCTTTTCATTTCCCATTTAAATGGAGTTCTTCTAAACAAAGTTGCCATGCAATTACTTCGGTTTATATAAAAAGTGGTGCTGTTACAAAACTGTAAATGCACATTTAATTGCAGCAGACCCTTCAGTACCCTCATTATACTGCATGTCTTAACATTTTTTTTCCCCACTTTGAATACGTCTAGCGATTAATTATGAGATAAAGCTGCGGTGGCACTTTGCGTCAAGACTGGCTTCTATTTGTCTAATGCTGTCAGTCGGATATACATGGCAAAGCAATTATGATAAGCCATAACGGACCAATGCCAATCAATCGTTTCCATAATTAACATTAATACAGAAAGATGAATGTGAAAGGGATAACCTCCATTAAGCCTGCAATTGTAGGGAATTCCAACGCACGCTTTCAAAGCCACAGCGTTTTTTCGAAACACATAAATGTTCCTCATTATGACAAATGACCTTTTAGGCTTATTGCCTCTGCTGCAAAAGCATTGCACTGACACCTGCTGCAATTACAAGTACAGTAATTATCTGTACCCTTGGGCACTTGTAGACAGAAAGGTCGCAAAGTAGAGGTGTCGTGCGCGGAACGAAGATTGTAGGACATTATCATTCTCTGGGTGACTACATAATTGAAATGAGATTTTCGCCATGTGGGCCGAGTAACAAGACATGGGAATATGTTAAAGGAAGCAGTGGTTTAAGAATAAAGCTGTTCAGTTTGCAGTGCTAAAAGCCAGAAGACACTTAGCATTTTCAGGCCATGATTCCCTCGGCAATATGTTATGGGTTTTTTCAAAGAATGGTTTCCAAGTAGTGAGTTAAAATAGTTTTCTGGTAAAGTTATTTTAGGAGATTGATTTTTTTATTTATTGTTATTGCTTTTTCTTGATGTTTTGAAATACATTGAGATGTGTGATATTCATCAGCATGTGCAAATAATAATTTACTTTGAAAAAAATGTTTTCGGAAAAGGATAACTTTTTTATAACACAATTATTTGAAATTTAATTGAATTGTCAGATTTGTTTTTCATATTTCTGTTCCTTTCTTGCTTTGATTACTTCTATTGTTCTTGTTTGTAAGTAATGTTGCATGAAAAGTGTCTGCCAAATTATGTAAATGCAAATGTTACTAATTTGTCAGAACAAAACTCATTTACATTGTGGTGAATTAGTAGCTAATTCATATGAATTTGTGCAATCTCATTTGTTGGTTTTATTAAAATCTGCACATGCCTTAGAGATGGCTTAATTTCTTTATAAAAAAAATATATATTTTTCATACAATTCACATTATACAAATGAATACAATATCTCTACCCTGTAAAACAAAAAAAGTAATGTTTTCCAGTGAGGTTGGGTAGGTTTTTGTCCACATGATGAAAGTCAGTTTGGTCTAAAGCAACACTGGAATTCTTTTTGTAGGAAAAAGCAGAGATTTCAAACCTCCAGTATTTATATTTCTCTAATGTAAGCTTTTTTGTGAGGTTTAGAAAGGATGTTGACAGAAACTTAGATGGCAGAAAGCACGGCCTTTTAATTTTCTATATTTATCAAAAGCACAATTTCGGTTGTAATTGTTAATATACAAAAATAAACGTAAACTCTTTACAGTTTCAAATGATTTCTTAATTTTATCTGTACAACCATATGGCATAGTATGCTATGATCTTTACCACTATAATCAAATAAAAATGTAAGTAAATACGTCAGAGGGTTAAACAGCTAGTTATTGTATGGGACTCAGAACAGGGTGATCAGTTTTCCCAATAACACAATGTTGATTCAATATTATGCTCAATGCGTTGAACTAAGGCCTGATAGAGTTTCGACTAAAGCTGATTTGCTAAATGCACCACAAAAAAAATTAAAAATAAGAAATTGTGTTGCGTTACTGACTGCCTGATGGCTTTATGTGTTCTGGCCAAAAAGTCTTGAAGAAGCCTAAAGAAAATATTCACCAAAATAAATCATTCAAAAAGCTCAATCTTTTTTTTTTTTTTTTTGCAGGATTCGAAAAGCCTTTTAAAAACAGCTGACTTTACCACCAACTCGTTTGTCTGTCTTGACACAAATCAGTCCAGTTTGATTTATTGAACATCAACATTTAAATTCATGAGCCATGTCCTTTGGAAATATTAAAGAGTTGCAAGAACAAATTTGTATGTGGCCTCGGCAAATGTCAGTGCACAGAACATCTGTAAATCTCTTCATTCATAACACTTGTGAATCCATCTTGTTTCCAGGCTGCATATTCATTATAGTGTCAAGCATCTTCGCACTTTTATATTTCATTTCAAGGACAGTTGAGAGAAACAGCTATTTAAGTCTTTTTAAAAATGCTTAAATAGAGAGCCATGAAACATCAGTGGCTCAATTGCCTGTGTGGCCAGCATGTATTCTAGTGCCCAAGGTCAGGATGGGTAGGTGAAAAGATGCACCCGCTGGTTTGGGCTGACGAGAAGGTCATATTTAAACGGTGTGACCTGGGGAACAAGCTTGTAGGTGATTCGGGTTCCCTTAACAGAACATCTCTATCAGCAGTAAACTGACAGAGAAACAGATGCGTGCCATTTGTTTTGCGGGATGTGTCTACCAGGAAAGGTCAGAGGGGTGCGGAAAGCCATCCCGCTCAGAGCGAGCCAAACACCATTAAATCCTGATGGCTGGAAAATAATCACTACCTGCTGGAAGCGAAGTGTCATGGTGTCCACATCCCAAATACATCATCGTCCAGTCCTGATTAGGGCAGAATTGTTATTATTATTATATTTTTATTATTATTTGGAATGATGAATGATTTTATCAAATAATTGTGATTGCTGTTTAATATGGGCCTCACAGTGGCGCAGTGGGTAGCACGTTCACCTCACAGCAAGAAGGTCGCTGGTCGCTGGTTCGAGCCTCGCCTGGGTCAGTTGGCGTTTCTGTGTGGAGTTTGCATGTTCTCCCTGTGTTGCCGTGGGTTTCCTCCGGGTGCTCCGGTTTCCCCGGAGTGTGAATGTGTGTATGAGTGTGAATGGGTGTGTATGAATGTTTCCCAGAGATGGGTTGCAGCTGGAAGGGCATCCGCTGCGTAAAACATATGCTGGATAAGTTGGCGGTTCATTCCGCTGTGGCGACCCCAGATTAATAAAGGGACTAAGCCGAAATGAAAATGAATGAATGAATATTGGCACCAAATTTGATGTGTGTCATTATCACCTTACCCTGACCACACCACGTACATAAGACTGTCATGACACCTTTATATTCATGACAAGGTACGCCATGAATATTGAGATTTTAAACATGCTTTTGACAACTTTCATTAAGTGTCATTAGCTCAGTTGTGTTATTTTAAATGCAAAGATGACATTGTTTGAGATGTCTTTGTCATGACAACTTGGCATTACCAAGACAGCATAACTTCTGTCATCAACAATCTGTCATTAACACGATTGTCACAAAGTTATTATAATTGTGTCATGAAAGATTTACTGATACATTTTTTTTTTGTGGAACAAAATTTATTTGTCATTAAAGTTTTTTATTAAAACTGTCATTACTCAAATAATGTTATAACCACAATGCGAAATACAGGGGGGTTTTGAGGGGTGAGGGGGGGGGGGGGGTTATCTGACCACTCTAATTAGCGCTTGATCCCCCCTGAAGGACATCAAAACAAGATGTATGGGAGGGTCTGCCCTTTAATAGTGCATATAACACATAGTTTGTATTTTATTATACACTTGCTTACACATGGAAGTTAAACAGTAAAATAAATAATACATGCAGTCTTTCATGGTCATCCATTAACGGGTGCAGGAATGCAAACAGTTTATTTAATATCACAATTTTGAGAACCACTCAATACATACATTATATGTAAAGAAACCAAAACTAATTAGTTTACAAATTAAGTTGTGTAATAAAATGGAATGACAAAGGGAAAAAGTATTGAACATGTGAAGAAAGGATGTGGAAAGGCAGTGAAAGCCCAGACAGCAGCTGAAATCTCCCAGTAGTTCTCCAGCAACCCTCTGACCTTCGTCACTGTAAATTAATTTGAACTGCTTCAGTCCAACGTCTACATTACCAGGATGATGAAGATGAAGCCAGGATGAACATTTCAGCAAGACAATGATCTAAAACACAGCCTCTTTACTGTAAATCTTGCGTCAGGTGAGTACAGTGTAATCGCTGTCTTTGCAGTTTAAATCTTGCATTTTATAATATTATTGAAATATTATTGCAAATGCAATTCATCGTTCTGAAATAGTTCTGATATGGATATGTGTTACATACTCTATGACACCACAGTCCATCCTGACTGGGGATTTTAATGAGGTTCTGCGTTCACTCTGGTGAGTAAAAGACTAATCAACAGGGTTTAATGAGAGGTTTAAAAGAGCAAGTCATGTATGGTAAACTAATGAGGCGTAGAGGAAAGCGTTTCTGCATTGTAACGCTGACACGTATGCTGGTGCGTACTTCACAAGGGCATGAAGGAGTGCGGATAGCATCACTTGAGCTTCAGTCCATGTCTGTTCATTAGGGCTTGTGTTTATTGTCTGCTGGAAAGCCTAGTTCCAGTCACTCGATTCGGAACTTTCAAAAACAACAAATTGCTTTAGTAAGGGTAATGTTTTAAAGCCTTGCTTCCCAGATTCCTTGTTTAGAGCGATTTGAAATGGTTTAGAGAGAAAACTATGTTTAGTTGATATTTTGTTCAATCGTGATGTCTGACTGACAATTTTTTATGTGATGTTTAGTGGTGGGTAACAGAGCAGCATTGCTGCTCTGGGGGGAAAAAGTGGTCGTTTGGTAAACATGCTGCAATTTTGTTTACTTGAAATGATCTGCTTCAAATGGAATTCTTTTTTTAAATGAAAAAATATCCTAAAATGTAAATTCAGCCAGAGTGAGGATTTTAGAATTGGATCAATCCAATTCATAAATGAGACATATATTATGAACTGGCTGGACTGATCTATTGAAAAGATGTGACCCAAAAAAAGAACACTTCTTTTCATTTTGTTTCTCAAACAAAGCAATCGAATGACAACGGAGAATGTCAATTTCTGTGTGGAGTTTGCATGTTCTCCCCGTGTTGGCGTGGGTTTCCTCTGGGTGCTCCGGTTTCCCCCACAAGTCCAAAGACATGCGGTATAGGGGAATTGGGTAAGCTAAATCCGTAGTGTATGAGTGTGAATGGGTGTGTATGGATGTTTCCCAGAGATGGGTTGCGGCTGGAAGGGCACCCTTTCCGCTGTGGCGACCCCCGATTAATAAAGGTACTAAGCCGAAATGAAAATGAATGAATGAATGAATATAAGGACATTGACATTACTTGTTCATTACATGTCTGTGATTGGTTGCTTTATATGACAGATTGCTTGTGGACCAGTAAAATCTGGTCATTCAACGCTACAAGTCTCAAGTTTTTTTTCTTGAATAGTTATTGTAATGGCCTAGTAAAAATTAAGAAATACAACATATGGGATAGGGCCTCATGGTGGCGCAGTGGATAGCACGTTCGCCTCACAGCAAGAAGGTCGCTGGTTCGAGCCTCGGCTGGGTCAGTTGGCGTTTCTGTGTGGAGTTTGCATGTTCTCCCTGTGTTGGCGTGGGTTTCCTCCGGGTGCTCCGGTTTCCCCCACAAGTCCAAAGACATGCGGTACAGGTGAATTGGGTAAGCTAAATTGTCCGTAGTGTATGAGTGTGAATGGGTGTGTATGGATGTTTCCCAGAGATGGGTTGCAGCTGGAAGGGCATCCGCTGCGTAAAACATATGCTGGATAAGTTGGTGGTTCATTCCGCTGTGGCGACCCCAGATTAATAAAGGGACTAAGTCGAAAATGAAAATGAATGAATGAACATATGGGATTGTGCTATTCACCACCCTACCAGAATACATACTAGAAGATAGATCTGAAGCTGCTTTTCCACTAATCGGGCCACTAACAGTTTTCTTTGTTTAACCGTTCCAGTCCACGCTGATCTGGGCCAGTCACCATGGATAGTTCCATTTTTCCACTGTGGTGTTGAAAAGGTCTTTGGAATTTAATACAAATGAGCCAATTGTTGCCTTGGTAAAGCAACTGTAAAGTAAACAGAGATATGGAGGATGATCAGATATTTCTGATATTGGGACTCCTTTTTTTGTATGTTATTTACTAAAAAAGCATACTTTGATTTGGCCTACTATGGAGAAACTGGTAGCCATGTAACAGTGGAGTTGTCATGCACATGCACTCTACCAGAACGGATAACTAACCATGCCTAGAATCACAGGTCAAGAACAGTTTGTAATCATGCCAAGGTGGAAATACAACTTGAACTGTACCTGACTGTAAGTTATTCGGTGAGTAGGCCTACCCTTGTTGAACAATGTACTGTACTGTAACAATAAAAATAGATTTCTTTCAAACTCTGGAGGACTCTATGGTGCATTATTGAGTTGCACAATAGTTTTTGGAGGATACTTTGGGAAAAGATACAGTGTGCACCTTTTGTGTTCCCAGCAGAGGTGTCACACGTGCCCCAGTAAAAATCTGCGATGTCCCAGTAAATGCGTTGAGTTACAATATGCTTTATACATCAGTGTATTAATTAGGAGTGGTAATGCCAGAATAAATGTTATTCTTTATGAAACAACCAAATTAACATGTATTAAAGTAATGAAGTTTATTTGAAAACAAACTGGCACATGCGAACAGAACACCATGCCATTATGCATCTGTGTGTTTAACTGCAAGCACAGCGCAGCCTTTGATGCACAGGTGTCAGCTCGCGGCTGAGGTTGGCCTTGCACACAGAAATCTAGGTGTCAGAATGCATTTGCATTTGAGGTGGGTTAAGAAAAACATTATGAAACCTTTGCTCGAAATAGGCTAGAATGCACCTGTACACAGTAGCAGCTTTTTTCTTAAAACCTCAGCATACCATGATTTTTCCAGGCATTCTGGGATATTCTCAAATGTTGCACTGTGTTCTTTCAATTTCCTTACCAGGCCCAGAACCCAATTTCCATCTGTCACAATCACCAGCGATCTAGTCCATACAGATCGCTGGAGAACTACAAAACTGCCACCAAAAGAACTACAAATCCTGTCATGCACTACACACTCACAGCTGTTCTGGTTCTTCTTGATTACACATACAGCTGGGAGCTGCTTAAGGACTGATTAAATAGACAATATATACACTGTTCTGTTTGAGACACACTTTGCTGAGTCTTGTTATACTGTTTGTGAACATTACAATGCGTTTCCCATGTCTAGCCTAGCCGGGTTTTGACCCCTTGCCTTGTTCTCTCCTTTTGATTCCTTGATGCCTGTACCATTCACCTGTTTGTGACCACGATTTTGGATTACCTGTATGTACTCATTTGCTCCTGTGATCGACCTTTGCCTGCCTGAATAATCTTGTAATAAACTGCATGTGGATCTTCTACTTTGTCGTCCAGCATCCTAAGTTACACCATCACACATCAGTTATGTAAAAAAAAAACTAAAGTTCCTTAATATTTATACACACACACACACACACACACACACACACACACACACACATAAATATATTTAGGAAGTAAATATTTATATTTTTTTTTTTTTTTTTATGTTTGGTAGAATTGTTTTATGAAAAAAAAAAAAATTATATGCAAAATATTTGTTTGAAAATGTTAGCATATTACACTAGTCAGGTATTTACATTGGTTTCCAGTTGCATTTAGAACTGATTTATATCATTTATTAAAAAATCATTTTAAGACTTACATTGCTCAATGAATACAAGCAGATCATTAGGAAAATGTCAGTTAGTAATACCAAGGGCTCACTCAAAACAAAGGGGAAAGAAAGAAAGGCAATAAGAGTAATGGGGGGCCTGTTGTCCGTCTGTAAACTAATTAACTTACACACAAAAAAATGCATTTCCTTCACTAGATTGTAATTGCAGCTAATTCTCACTTAAAAAGTTCACAAAACATTTTCTCCCCAAAATTGAAAATGCTTGATAAATATTTTCTTTGAGGATCAGACTGCATTTCAGGCCAAATTAATTAATTAATCAAAGGATCCTCAAACTTTCATTAAATTAGTTGTTGTTGAGTGTTTTTTTTTAAGGAGTCTCTTTGAAATGAATGTAGCTTATGCAAATGGACTTCTTGCTGTGTCTGTTGAATCACTGAAGACACAATGTACTAATTAATGAGTCTACGTATAAAAGGAATTTGATAATTATGGCTCTTATGATCAAACAGCTTATGTTTAACACAAAATTAGATCAGTGACATACTCAGAACCTGCTCGCCGCTTTTATAGGAAAATGCATACTTGAAACGTTCTCCAAATGTTTCCACATAGCAGTAATCCAAACAACTGGATGAATCTTTCAGTAATGAGCATTTTATTCAAAAGAATCATAGTAAGTTTTTGTTGACAATGATGAGAATCAGTCAAACAATAGAACAAATTGTCATGAGGACAAAACTCAGACTTCATTTTAAAATTGCAGCCTTTCGCAGTTTGCAATCAATCCAGCGTAGGCCCAATGCAAACAATCTTCCCAGAATCAGACTCTTAGAAGTATAGTGTTTGAACTACCAGATTGAATTTCTACCATTGTTTGCTCTAGAATAATAGGGATACAAAGACGAAATACTTCAAGCACAACTGTATGAGGCCAAGGATCGTGACTCCAAATAAAGCATTTTTTTTTCCCCAGCAAATCGCGCTGCACTTCAAAGCTGAGAAATACATGTAATTTTAAACTAAGACATGAACATCTGATTGCACCAATTTAACCAAACATACATCAGATGCATGTTTATCTGTTCTTTGATATATGACTAAGCTGTGGTATTTTTCAATCTGCACTGCGTTGTTCTGACGAGCAATTAAGTGAGTCAAAGGAACATACGTCCATGTGTTTAAAAATGCATTTAACACGAGCAAGGGGAAAAAAACTCGGTTTAAAAAAAGCTTGTTGGGCTTTTAAACAGTTGTAACTAAACTGCAACTGTATACATTTCATTTAATACACTGAGTATGAAATGGTTATTGAACGTATAAATTAAATATAATTACAAACTTGATTATTATTATTTTTTACATCTGAAGTATCACATTAAGATCTAACTGATAATTAACCTGTGTAAATTAATACCAAACCATAAAGTATAGCTACAGTATAAGGCTGTAACTAATTTACAATTACATATACATATACACACACACACACACACACACACACACACACACACACACTTTTTTTATACAGAAAATTATACACTCACCAGCCACTTTATTAGGTACACCTTACTAGTTCTGGATTGGACCCCCTTTTGCCCTCAGAACTGCCTTAATCCTTCGTGGCCTAGATTTAACAAGGAATATTCCTTGTATACTGGAAATATTCCTCAGAGATTTTGGTCAATATTGACATGATAGCATCACGCAGTGCATGATGTGAATCTCCTGTTCCACCACATCCTAAAGGTGCCCTATTGGATTGAATTCTGGTGACTGTGGAGGCCATCTGGGTACAGTGAACTCACTGTCATGTTCAAAAAACCAGTCTGAGATGATTCGCGCTTTATGGCATAGCGCTTTATCCTGCTGGAAGTAGCCATCAGAAGATAGGTACACTGTGGTCATAAAGGAATGGACATGGTCAGCAACAATACTCAGGTAGGCGTTGACACAATGCTAAATTGGTACTAATAGCTCAACTCAAATTCAAAGTCACTTAAATCACCTTTCTTCCCCATTCTGAATCACTGAAGACACAGTGTACTAATTAATGAGTCTACGTAAAAAAGGAATTTGATTATTATGGCTCTGTTTGAACTGCAGCAAACCCATCTTGACCATGTCTAAATGCCTGAATCTATTGAGTTGCTGCCCTGTGATTGGCTGATTAGACATTTGCGTTAACGAGCAGTTGGACAGGTGTCCCTAATAAAGTGGCTGGCGAGTTTAAGTGTTTTAAACAGATTAACTGCATACTTATGTGTACTTGTACTTTTAATATGTTTACACACACTGCTGTATATTGTACAATAATATTGTAAGAGAAGAGAAAAGAAGAGAAGAAAGAGTCATGCAACATGGAAGACTGAGGTTGTTTCTGTGACCGTGCATGCAGAAATGTGATTTACAAAGCCATCGCAACTCGCCATCACTACTCACTGACAGTCGGCGTTCAGACGAGACAGAAGGAGGCTGCCTGGGCAAGCAAACCATCAACAAGTGACAGAGCGAAACTGTGACGTACGGCTTTTGATGGACGTATTTTTCAGGCTGTCATCAAACATGGACATCAGTCACACTGGGACAGATAAATGCTGTGACAAAGGGCTTTCTAGTAGGCTGGAACGCTAAAAATAACAAGAGTGAAATTGATGAAACACTTGCATGGCGCTGCCTGTAAAATCCTGAGCACGAAGATTTTTTTTAGCGTGGCTTGAGTTATTCTGACATCCCAGTTCAGAAGATGAAGTGATACTTCTGGAGAAAAATCACCAACTGTGTGTATATTGTCATCTTTTTCTAGATCTACTCAGTCTTCTTTTTGTTTCCGCATTGACAAATTGCTGCCACTTGCTTTTCTGGCTTGTAATTGAAAAAATTTAAGAGCATTTTTCAAGTGAACATAGCAGTTTGTTCATTTTCAGATTAGGGCAATATATTGAAGTTTGCCAGATTCAGCATGTAGAATCAATGCCGAATCAGAACGCAACTAAAATCAGTGAAAGAGAGAACTCTGATTGGCTGTTAAGCTATAGTGTGAATCAGAGCACAAGAACAAAAACGGAAGTGGCAAAACTATGCAAACAATGCAAGAAGGAACACAAAAAAGCTGACTTTTTGATCATGTGACATTTTGGTCAAGTGGTGTATTAAAGAAAGTTGGAGCTAAACTCTGTAGGACACCAGCCCTCTAGGACCAAGTTTGGTGACCGTTGCTTTCAGCACTATGTTCCAATGTGTGTCAATTAATTATGCTCCAAAACATTACACCAGCAGCAGCTTGCACTTTTGATACTGCATATACCCATACTTTTGTTGTTTATGACAAATTGTGACCTATTAAGATCTATCTGAATGTAGCAGCAAAAAAAAAATAAATAAATAAAGATTCATCAGACCTGGCAACCTATTTTTCAACCCAGTCTTCTATTGTTCATCTTTTAGTGCGCCTGTGTGTGTAGCCTCACACAATTGTAGCCTCAAAAGTGTCCTGCCCCTAAGCTGACAGTAGTGGCACCAGTATGGTGTTTTTCTGCTGTAGCTTACCTGCTTCAAGTTTAAATGTGTTGTGAATTCATAAATATTCAAATGTAAAAACTGGTCATTTGAATTACTGTTGCCTTTCTATCAGCCATTTCTCTCATACTTCTGGCATCAACGTGACACTTTTGCCCACAAAACTACTGCTAACTGGACTGCTGATGTAATTAGTGTTCCTTGAAAACCCCAAAGATGGTTGGGTGATACTCAGTTTCTGGGATACTTTCCTGTCGGTTTACTGTCCACACACTAACCATAAATCGTGACTCTTAAATTAAAATTCTTGCAATACTGAAACCTGCAAAGATTAGTTAAACATCTGTTTCAATGACTTCCCTTTTTCAGAATTCCCTCTAGGATACAGTACTTTACAGTCTTGGAACCTGCTACTTTGAAATAGCAGGGGTTTCTCTGAACAGTGGCGAATGTACAAGTTCTACTAAATGCAGAACACTTGTTTACATCAGAATGTCACATTAAAAAAGCATGAGATGGAAAAGAAGCCCTTAATTACTAGGACTTAAGATTAGCTGGTGCAAGTTAGAATACCCATCCATCTGTGTAATTACATATTTAAACTTTCCTCAGAGCTGTCAATCGTTACTGCCTGCAGGCTTTCACCAAAATAATGCATTAGGCCCATCAGACTCTCCATTCGCCCCCCATGCATATTGGATATGCTGATGGATGCAACGCAGACACTGTCACTTCCTGGAAAACATATTACAAGGAATTAGCCATCAGTCAAGAGTCAGCACCTTTTTATTACCATCTACAGCTAGTCAAACAACCGCTAACAAACGTTATGGATTGCGAAAGTCATTATGAGTAATGACAAGGATTCCAGAAGATTCCCTTTATCTCCCTGTCCTTTGGGATGTGGGGACTAAGCTGATTAATGGAGAATCAGTTTAACTTAAATATGACAAGGGACTGGCAGGTCATTTAGATGTGAAAATGGCTGCTAAGATTTCTCGATGAGTGCCTCCCAGCTGAGATAATGCTGTTTGCGATAATGGCTGACAGGATGCCTTTTTCTGGGATCGGTGATCTTTGGATTCAATGCACTGATGCGAAGATCGAGAGCACGAGCCTGTCAAATGGACTATTCCACCCATTTTGTTAAACGCTATTCTTGCAGTCATAAAGAATGTAGTGCACTGTATTTCTTCTTTTTTTACGCCTCCATTAGCCTTGAATAAGTGCTTAGAAATCACGGCTAACATTTAAGTCGGGGCACTTTCGTCTCTAAATGTCTCTGCCGCACTCATCTTGACATTAATCTGCACGCCTCAATCATGTGCCGGGCATGTGCTTGTGAGAATGAGCAGGCGATTTTTTCGCTTTTCTTATAAAGGCTATTTATTACATCATCACAGGCTTCATGAGGGGCATCCGTAGTTCAACCCACTGTTAAGACTTACTGAGCACAATGCAACCTCCCCTGGGTATGTAACGGTGTATAAATCAGAGCACAAAAAAGGTCAAGGCAGGCTTGTACTGCTTTTTATTGATGGCTTTAAGTTTGCTCTTTGGATTCGACAGGACATTTATCAGTTACCAATTACAGTTCCTCAGTGGAAAGTAACCAGATAACAATCTCAAGTAAGCAAAGCCTGTGAGTACAAAAAAAGGATGTGGAGTCAGTATCTTCAATGAGTCGCCCCGAAATGGAAATTGAGCTCATGAAGTTATGGCTATTCGTCTCTAATAATTCAGAATTTAATTTCCGTGGCTGTGTCTCAGCGGGAGTGTCGTTTCGCTGAAAATGTGGCATGATGGAAAGGTCTCAGAAGGGTTTTGTTCAAAATTCACAGCCTTAAATATAGCCACTGAATGTGATAAATGTTTTTGCCCAAAATATAGCAAGGGTACAAATGATTCTTGTCATTCTCATCTGTTGCAATGCTGCTGGTTTAAAGTCTACACAGTGTGTGGCCTTCAAGATCCCGACCACAATGAATGCACAAATTTGAAGAATCAGTTCCCTTTCACTTCATTAATGCTACAGTCTATCAAAATTGAAAAATTTACCAATGTGAATTTGAATCCAGCCTCACGGTGGCGCAGTGGGTAGCACGATTGCCTCACAGCAAGAATGTCGCTGGTTCGAGCCTCGGCTGGGTCAGTTGGCATTTCTGTGTGGAGTTTGCATGTTCTCCCCGTGTTGGCATGGGTTTCCTCCGGGTGCTCCGGTTTCCCCCACAAGTCCAAAGACATGCGTTATAGGTGAATTGGGTAAGCTAAATTGTTCGTAGTGTATGTGTGTGAATGAGTGTGTATGGATGTTTCCCAGTGAAAGGTTGCAGCTGGAAGGGCATCCGTTGCGTAAAACATATGCTGGATAAGTTAGCGGTTCATTCCGCTGTGGCCACCCCAGATTAATAAAGGGAATAAGCCGAAAAGAAAATGAATGAATGAATGAATGAATTTGAATCCATCAGTCCATCTATACTTACCACATTAGACAGATATACTGTCCATCCATGCATCTATTCATTCATTCATTTTCTTTTCGGCTTAGTCCCTTTATTAATCTGGGGTCGCCACTGCGGAATGAACCGCACACTCATACACTACGGACAATTTAGCTTAGCCAATTCACCTGTACTGCATGTCTTTGGAATTGTTGGGGAAACCGGAGCACCCGGAGGAAACCCATGCTAACACGGGAAGAACATGCAAACTCCACACAGAAACGCCAACTGACCCAGCCGGGGCTCAAACCAGTGACCTTCTTGCTGTGAGGCAATTGTTCTACCCACTGCACCACCGTGCTGCCCTCCATGCATCCATCTAAAATATTTTAAACAAATAAGTAATGTCCACCAGAACAGAAAAATGTATTACATTTAATCCATCCATCCAGAGTTTGAATCCATTCTTTTTTCCATTCATTAAAGCTAAAAATGAATGAAAGTGAGTTTGAACCTATTTATCCACCCATCAATCCATCAAAACTGACATTCACTTTTCACAGAATGTAATATTTGTATATTTAGCATAACATGAAATTATATTTCAATTTGAATCCATCCATCCATCTTTCCCAAAATTGTATATTAGTATATTTGTAATATTATATAGGTATTTTGATATTTTAGTTATTATTGTCCCCAATGTGTCTCACACCATTTACCAGCTATGATATAGGACATTATTAAAAGACTAATACATGTGTAAATTAATATGGAAATGGTTTCATTTGAGCATAGGTGATAAAGGCTTTTGAGGTGGCAGCTTCCTCTAAAGAAGGAAATACTGCATATTTGAGGCAGGTTTATCGAATTGTGTCTGCTCTCCATTCCACACGCCCCTGTCATTGAAAACTAATTGTGATTCTCACTGTGTTTTATTTCTTCACTCTGTCTTACTTTGGATGCTGTCTGTCTGTCTGCTTTCTATAGAAATAGGATGAACAACATGCTCATATACAAAAGTCTGTCCCAACTACTGTAATAACAAAAATAACTGTTTGGTCAATAAGAGAATATAAGAGATTATACCAACTAACACCCATCTAGCACTACTGGCAGTCTTCTGTTTATAGTTTAATATGCAGAATTTATCTGTTTTTGATTCTGAAACATTATAAACACCTAGAGGTAGCAGATATCAGTGATGTGATAAGGTTTATACAAAATCGATAATGTCATAGTACATGTATAATAATGCGCTTTTATTGGCTTGACTAAACAGCTGGTGTTCTGTATATTAGCTCTTTCCATCTGTGACTTTCTTCAACAAAGTTGATCAAATTATGGTGAAAATTGGATGTGGTCACTGGGGAAAAACCAGACTGAGAAATCGGAATTAGGCCTTATTTGTATGCAGTTTAAATTCGTTTTGGCCCATCTTTGAAATGGCTAGTTTTTGGACTCTGTAAGAGGATTAAAAGCAAATAAATTTGTGTCAAACTACAAGCTCGGCTGATGGCCATTCACTTGAACGTCAGATTTAAGTCTAGGGCTCTGGACTCTTGTCGGGGCTGGGTGCAGGCTTAGCATGGGATTTAAGTCTCTTTTGCTGCAACTTACCACTGTCCTAATACAGAATCACTTTAAATCTGACATTATGTAAAAACTGTGGGTGAAAATACATCCATACAGGCTGTTCAGGAGTGGTAGGCATTTCAGTTTAGATATACTTGACTAATAGACCTTTTCTTCATGAACTTCTGTGCCAAATTCTGCATGTTGTGGCTGTTTTTTTCTTTCTTTCTTTTTTCATATTGCAAGTTAAATGTCACTTTTTGTTTGCAGAACTTAGCCAATGAATTAATCCATATTTATATGAATTTATGACATACTTTGAAGCATATTGAGCTTTTTGTACTCTGTCATTTTATTATTTATCCTGTAATATATAATGAATACTGTCTTTCAGAGTACATGTGGCATTCATTAATAAGATATTTCCATTCAAATTGCTAGTTCGGGTAGCCAACAGTTTAGTCAGAGTGCATAATTTAGTGGAAAATTATTGAAATCATCTCTAAAGTAATATGTAAAATCATAGGAATGCATCACTGCGTGGACTGATGCGAAGCTGTTGGACAGACAGTCAGGTAGGCAAGTGGATGAACGAATGGGCAGTATGGATAGGAGGACAAATGGAAGGTTAGATGGATGTATGAAAGGATGTGCAGGAGGGTAGACAGTGGGTGAATGGTTGAGCAAGAGAGTAGGGATGGACGGTGGATGGATGGATGGATGGATGGACGGACAGACAGACGCATGAAATGGATGGATGGATGGATGGATGGATGGATGGACAGACAGGGTAAGTGTATGGGCAGGCAGATTGATAGAACAGCGTATTACTATAGCTAAGAATTTATTTATTTATTAAACAATGAAGATTTATGGTTTCAAATCTATTTATGTTTTTTTTCACAATATGGGTTGGTTATAAAACTAATTATGTACCCATTCCATCTCTAATAAATTATATATAGGATTTTACATAAAACTTTTCAAATAAATGACAATTATAACTTTAATGAAGATTCAACCTTAGAGTGGCCTCAATGAGTTACAGGCATTAGATAATCCTTGTTCTGTAAAGGTCAAAGTGTTCAATGATTTTTTGACATATGAGAAATGTGCAATAAAATACTGTATGTGGTACTGTTTGCATGGATCAAAAGATATGGAAACTTAGTAGATATACAAGGTTTTGAGATTCTACAGAAGACCCCATGGAGAATATTTTTAAAGCTGCATTTTAACTATCCAGCCCTCTCTTTGGGAGACACTGTTAAAAGGAAACACTTCTTCAAATGCTCTGCTGCAGAGTGTGAGAGTATGCGTTGCATTTGAAATGCCAGCGTGCCTCACTGTCTTTTATCACACTACTGCACATTACTAACTGTGGGCGAACAGAGAAAGGGTTGGGAATAACAAACAAAGTGTCTGTGCTCCTCATCCGTTTCAGGAATGCTGGGGGTTGTCTGTTAGTGACAAAACCAGCAAACATGAAAGAGAGGAAATTAAGAGACATCAGGCAAAGTTTGGTAAGAATTAGCAGATCAAAGGAGAATAGCAGGTGAAGTTTTAGACTCATTTTCATCTCTTGTAACTCTGCTTGTGAATTCAGCTTGATGCCAATAAGAACTGATACTGGAGTTTGTACTTTTGGTAAATGATGTGGTATATTACATGGGGATGTTAAATCACCCCAAAATCTTTCTTCATTCACATTTTAAGCCATTAAATTTACACAATCTCCTTATATGTGGTCAATACATGAAAATATAACACTCTAAGTTTAAAGTAGCAATTCGGCGGATTTGTATGTGTTGAGTGGGATAAATAAAAAATAAGAGTTTCCAAAATGGCGTTTTCAGTGATGTCATAAAAGAAATATTTTTTGTTCCCCATAACTTTTCAGTGCACAGTTCCTAAAAGAACAATTTTTGTTTCCTTTTTGTGAAGAACATTTAACAACTGAAATAACTTTTTTCACAATTTAGTTGTTGGATGAGTTGCTCATTTATATCTCTTTAAAAACAAATAAAAAAAAATAAATAAATAATAATAATAATAATAATAATAAATAATAATAATAATAATAATAAATAATAATAATAATAATAATAATGGGCCTCACGGTGGCGCAGTGGATAGCACGTTCGCCTCACAGCAAGAAGGTCGCTGGTTCGAGCCTCGGCTGGGTCAGTTGGCGTTTCTGTGTGGAGTTTGCATGTTCTCCCTGTGTTGGCGTGGGTTTCCTCCGGGTGCTCCGGTTTCCCCCAAAGTCCAAAGACATGCGGTATAGGTGAATTGGGTAAGCTAAATTGTCCGTAGTGTATGAGTGTGAATGGGTGTGTATGGATGTTTCCCAGAGATGGGTTGCAGCTGGAAGGGCATCCGCTGCGTAAAACATATGCTGGATAAGTTGGCGGTTCATTCCGCTGTGGTGACCCCAGATTAATAAAGGGACTAAGCCGAAATGAAAATGAATGAATGAATGAATGAATAATGATAATAATAAAAGAAATGGTCATTTTGATATACAGTAAAGGTATGTTCAAATTTCAGAGTCTGACTTTGAATCTCATGTCATTAGTATTTTAGTGCTCTGACGTTAGGATAAATTATTTCAAACTGATGCATAGATCAATTCCTAACCTGCACTTAATCTAAACCTCTTTTCACTGGTTGTTGTGTCTGTCAAAGCAGATCCAGCTTAACATTCTCAATTTTCTATTCACAGTTATAGATCTCCATGTGTGCATGAAAACACTGTCCAGCATGTTCACTGACCCATAATGAGTTGCAGGACAAACAATATCAGCAATAGAAACCAAACATAGCCAAACAGAATATCTGCAAAAAGAATTATTTTTTTTTCAGGTTCTGGATGTATTCCACTGTGCCTCAGCAATCATATCTGCATCTAAAAATGTCTCATTTTATGGTAAGCAAAAGCACATTTCTGCCAGCTTGCAGCAGTATGCCGATTGTGCCAGTCTGTCTTGGACAAAATGTTATTTGAACCAACACATTCTCTCATCTATACTGTCAGCTTAAGAAGCTTATAATTGACCACACACATTTATTGACAAAGCCCAGTGGATTTGGAATAGTTTAAGTAATGCGGTTGGTGTAATTGGGTGCTTAAAATGTTAATAACTTATGAATTAAAGCACTTGTCAGCTTTTCAGTGTTGTGTACATAATCTGTGGCCCGGGCCTAGTGAGCATGAATGTTAATGACAACTATGGGGACTTAATTAAATGATTTTCATCCTTCGGAGTTGTTTAAATTAGGTGGAATGTGGTTCAACAATATTCTCAAGTTAACTTGGGACTACATAAAGTTATGCTTATTATTATTATTATTATTATTATTATTATTATTATTATTATTATTAT
>CAIGQW010054176.1:3728787-3769971 GCA_903798125.1 Danio choprae
ATCATCATTTCATTTTTGGTGAACACTTCTTTGCAATGCATATTTTAAGAAGAGGATATTGGGAACAAGAGGGAATAAATCTCTAAGAAACTACCCTTAGGCTGAAATGACACCTCCAATTCTTGCTTATTGGCCCTAAAAGTGTTTGTGATAGAAACTGTCAAGCTCTTGAAAAAGAAAATTCAATCTGACATACAAAATTTCTTTTGTCCAAGTTTTACCTCTCAGGCACTATAGATTAGAAGACGCAGTTGCAGAATATAGATGCCTCGCCTTCCAACGATACAAAAAACATGACAGGATGTTCATCATTTTAACAATAACTATGCCAGTCTGGCACATAGTGCTCTAGTTCAGGCAAATAGCCTTTGAAATAAATAAATTATTAAGCCTCTATATTGCATTTGGCATCACTCAAAACTAAACAGGCAGTTGTTGGCATGAATCGAGCACATCTGAAGCCATTATTCGCCATTCTCTCTTGTGGCCACCCAAAAACAAACTACAAAGGAAGGCTCTGCATCCCGACAGGGTGCTGAATAGATAATTCTCTCTCTTGGCACCTTCTGAACAGTCCGTTAACAACCTGGTAAACAACCCTACAACAGCGATTGTCTTTCTCCATCAACGACATAACCAGCAATAATGATGGTAACGATGCCTATTCATTGGAGCCAAGATGGCGGCAGTATTTGTAAATCAGAAGCGCACCTCCCTGAGCTTCATAAGGCCGGGTAGGGAATGTGGCTGCTGAGACCATGATAAGCCCTCCACCATGACACAGTTCCGGCTTTTGCTGTATGGCTGGACAGTAAAATCCCTTTGCCCTGGGTATTGCCAGCCTGCGATAAGATAGTATGTAGCATTGAAAAAAAAACTGCCCAGGTATTAACCTGCCCATCTGCTTCTCAAAAGAATGCTGGGAAGCCCCAGTAGGGCAGCGGTGATGGGCGTAATCGGAAGCCAAGCTCATTTTCTGGGCCGTATGATAACTGCGGACCATATAGAGGCAGGAAGATGGGCCCACGCTGAGGACTGGAGGATCTTGTGAAGAAGAGCTCACAATGTGGGCACAGCGGTGATGCGTGACCTACAGCCAAATGGTGTAAAAAAAAAAAAGAACAAAAAAAACTGCTACGCCTGGATTGTGTTCCTGGACCCATGTGTGTAGTAGAGAAACGCTTCATTTAACACAAGCGACCTGAAATATGCCCTCTGAAGCCTGAATTATAATTCAACATGTCATCTTAAAGGCTCGATTCAAGTAAGATTACCCAGAGAAGGAATAAACAGATTCCAAATGAAAGATCACAAATGTCAGTCTTCAATGACCACAGTCTGGGAATAGAAAAACAAGAGCAGACCTTTGATAAGTGGAGTGTTTATAATGAGGTGTCTGGATGGGCATTGTGTGCATTTGTGAGTGTGTTAGTGTTCATCGGGGTTGTGCGTGTGTAATCATGCGTGGAGAGATTCACTGTTCATCGTTATTTTGCTTGACACTCACCGATGCGATCTCCAACTAGATGAGAGATAAAAGCGTGGAGGAAAGAAACACATTAAATACATGACACAGAGATGCAAATAGAAAAGCAGAGCCAGCCAATGTGTTAGATTGGCCGTGGAGACACACATACACCAGGGGCTTCTCTTGCATAACAAAATGAGCAGTCCTCACAGACTTATAGCTGTATTGGGCCTTGTGAAATAAGCATGTGACTAAACACCTAATCACACATATTTTAAGTAAATGTCAACTTTGTTTACCATTTATGCATTTTACATATATTTTACATACATTTTTTTGCTTTTAGAAATTGCTTTGCCCTTCTTCAGAGCATCAGTGATGGTGCTTCATCAATGAAATGGTAAACAATAAATGTTCCAGACTTTGTAAGCTTGCAAACTGTGAACATTCATTACAAGTATATTAAATGTAATGTTTAAAACCATAATCATTAAAGCAAAAAAGTCAAATAAACAAACAAATAATAATAGAACAAAATACATTCAACAACAACAGTGATGTACACCTTAGAACCAAGAACTCCTTCATAACTGTCTTAATTCAGCCAAGAGGTTCTTCAGTGTCATCTGTTTCCATGCTTTGTGTGTATTCAAAGATGCTCCTCAAGCAGACCTTGATTGTAAAGACTTATCTGACTTACTTTAAGACTCAATTGTACAGGTTATTTAAGTTCAACCCAGGCTCATTCTGATTACGTACCCCTATATACAGTCCCAGGAGCTACGTTTTGTTGCAGTTTTTGTGAATCCAC
The DNA here is from genome assembly GCA_903798125.1 of Danio choprae. Classification (NCBI taxonomy): domain Eukaryota; kingdom Metazoa; phylum Chordata; class Actinopteri; order Cypriniformes; family Danionidae; genus Danio; species Danio choprae. Next base: position 3,731,067 of record CAIGQW010054176.1, read on the forward strand.
CAGAGGCCGCTGTGTCACTTTTACAGATCTCAATTTTTTCTCGCAAGTGCCATTCACGCCTGCTTTTCTCACATAAATCCACCAGAGGCCGCTGTTTTCTGACTGTCTAGTGACTGAACGACTGACTGACTGACCGATCGACTGACCCACCCTTCACCTTCCCTAAACCCAACCAATAGTGTTTTAAAAAGCACCAAATTCCCCCTCACAGAACTGACATTCAATGGACAGTTTCTTACCATTTTCTGAAAAGTCTATCTTTGACATGGTTCTGTATAAAGATGCCAGTAGATGTGCAATTTCAGTAATAAAGATGCCATGTTTAAAGTCACTTTTAATCTCCATTCTGCTCGGTTTGTAAAACAAGATTGTCTTTATAATGTGTTCATGCCTAATTTCATTGATATACAGTACTGACGTACTGGCTGATTAGATATGTTATGACATTTAAACTGATGTACTGTACCTAATGAAATGGCCAGTGAGTGTGTATATTAAATTTTTACTCAGTCTAACAGTTATGGCATAATTTCTACCACAACAAACAAGTTTTACCCAAAAATAGGAATACATTTGGTAACCAAGGAGACAACAGTGTCAGTGAAAAACATTGAGATGAAATATTCAATTTGATGTGTGAAGAAAAACAATGAAAAAAAAAACTTTAATCCTCATGTTTTTACCTTGTCTACTACAATTAATGTGATTTTGTGAAATAAGACATAATATGTACTTGATGGTATATATTTAGGAAACATAAAATGCTAGTAAGTCAAGGAGCTTTTTTTATTTAAAAAAATGTGTACAATGTCATTTCCTCAACTGCCATTTCAACAACAGAATGTTATCAGTCAGAATATATACTTTTAGATGTGGCGGAAATTACTTTCTGAAAAAAAAGAGACCAAATTCTCTTGTGATGCACTCTTGAAAATAAACAACTAAAGTTTTTTTGATTTATTTATTTTTATTCATGGAAAACATGATCATTCAAATTTAAGACACCATAGTGTGTATACTATATTTATCCTTGACTGCAATGAAAAAAGAACAAAAACATCACAGAAAAAAAATGGTCTCATTCTATATAACACAAGTGAACTCCAACTTTAGATTGACAGCCCACCAAAAGCTATTTTATGTTTAATTAAACTACGGTACAAGAATTGCCTACCAGCCAGACAGCTAAAGAATACGCCCAAGTCATCAGGACAGTCTTCATGCAGATTAGAGTTGCTGGCGTGTTTTCAGGGTGACCACTCAAAGTCCTTAGCGGACACACATTTGACAGCCAAGGGCAACGTCTCATTGAGCAAACAGTAATGAAAGGGAAAGTGTCCTCCCCTGAAGGAGCAGATCCCCAGCCATTACTGCCAAGGGCTGGCGATTGTTCTCTCTTAGTAATACGGTGAACCAGTCAGAAATTCAATACGCTATCTACATTCTTATTAGACGTGTTACTTTTCTTGGGAACTGGAGCTAGGTTGTGTCCCGATGATGGTGTCTTTTTAGTTAATGGAAAAGCAAGACCAATGCTGGAGGCCCTGAAGAAATCGTTTACCCTAAAAATGTTTTAGACAAGCCTTTTAGGAACTGTGTAAATGTGTTACTATTATTGATTCAGTCACTCACTTGCATAGAAAAGTCTGGATTTTACTCAAAATATCTTAATTTGTATTCTGAAGATGACCAAAGGTCTCAGGGGTTTAAAACAACATGAGGGTGAGTAATTAATAACAATTTTCATTTTCAGGTAAACTAACCCTAACTAGTTTTTTATTGGGTTTTTTATGTTATATACTTTTTAAACATTTATAATATTAACTGACTTTTTCTTACCAGTCCGAACAACATTAACGATTATGAATGCTATTTAAAAAAAAAAAAAAATTAATTTAATTTTTTTTAATGCTTCTAAATCCTTGTTGACCTAATATACTGGTCAGGATACTGCCACTTCTATCTTGTGAATTCTTGTTTTGGTCCAGACACTAGTCCTGTCTTGTCTTGTATGTTGTGCTCGGCTCGAGTTTTCTCAGGCCAAGCACTCATATCCTGTCTTAGTCTGTGTCTCTTGTCATTATGATTTTTGTACATCGTTCTTGTCTTTGTAGCAGGCACACACGCTCCCAGGGAGTCTTGGTTCACACGTGTTTGCTTGCTTTCATGTTTGTGTATGGCTGAAATCACATACTTCCATACTATATAGTACGCTAAGTATGCGAGCCGAGTAGCATGTCCGAGTTCATAGAATTTGAAAAACATTATGTAAGAAGTACCCAGATGACCCACTACTTCTGACGAGATTCTGAAGTGTATATTCGATGGACAGTACGCTATCCCATGATGCACCACGAGAGAATTGATGAATGGGAGTGAAGCGACGAAACTGACGGAAGTAGGTCACTTGATGATAACAAAATGGCGGATGTAGTACGTCCGCGTTCAATTCATACTACTCACATTCATACTGTATAGAACATACTTTTCTAACGGTCGAGTAGTACATTTAAATTCAAATGCAGTACCTACTGAGTAGTAGACGTTCTCGGATGCAGCCTTTGTTATGTCCGTGGCATGCTGTTTTATTCTCAGCCTCTTAGTCTAGTTGGTTTCGGTTGGCGCTGGGATGGAACATACATGTCGCATGTGTGAACGCATGGTAAGTGTTTTCATTTATCGTGTGCTCGTGTCTTGCATTCGGTTTGTCTTGCCGTTGTGTAAGCAAGTGGCTTCATGTTAATATTGTGGCCACATACTGTAGTGTTTTGTTTCATGTGAACACGCGGTTAATGAGTTCTCTCACTGGTTGCATGTTCTAGTCCTGTTTTCTCTTGAGCACATGGCTTGTGTTGTCGGTGTCGTATAGTCTCCTGTCAATTGTCTAGTAACACTCTCCTTGTTATCCCATTATTAGTTTATTCAGTTCACCTGTTTGTTTGTTAATTCTTTCTCTTTATAGCTCCCTCTTGTCTGCTGTCCTGGGGCAGTTCGTCATACATCGTTTATTGTCTGCCTAGTCAAGTCTTGTCCAGCCCTGGCCAGTCAAGTTTGTTTGTTTTTGTTAATGTTTTCCCCTCTCTAGGTTGTTTTTGTTACCTTTTATTTTATAAATAAAAACCCATATTATTTGCTGCACTTGAGTCCTCGCTCCTTTCCCCACCCACAGACCATGACAATACTGTGTTTTTAAATAAGTTAATTAAGTTGCAAACGCAAGAAAAAAATTGGTCAGAATAACACCTGTTTGCTTTTTTGACATTTGATTTAGTTTTGTGACACTTTCTTTATAATTCACGCTCATACCCTATTCTATCCAAACACAGTCAAATACAGTATTAAATCATTTTGTGATTGCCTCTGATAATGGCTTCACTCATACCGCACGCTAGCATTCAACATATTTTTCTGTATTGCTCTCCATCTTGCGAGGGAAGAGCTGTTTTGTGGTGTGGTCTGACTGTGTACCACAAAGCCATTTATTTACAACCCTCTACTTGTGCTAGTGTAAATATTCTTCATGAGAGTAGATGCTGTCACCGAAGCACTGCAGTTCATCAAAAACAACCCTTTCCTGTCAAGGACTAATGTGGTGGTATATATCACGACTATGAAAACCAGGCTCGACGGGGGACTAGTTGTCCTCTTCAAAACCTTCTTCAAGTCATCAAGTCAGGGGAAGGTCTAAAAGGATAACAGTCAAAACCGTGCTGTTGATTTACTTCTCAGCTCTACATCTGAAACTTAGAGTGAACTACTACATTGAGTCCTCCGTCTAATCAAATAATCCCATTGTCTCCCATTATCTGTCTTACATTCTCTCTGTCAGTGCCATGACTCATAAAAAGCTGTTATGAATCATTTGTGGCTGCATATTTAGCCGCCAGTCAGATATGGATAGTGCTACCGGAGACAGTGGAATCTAATTTGATGCCATTATATTACTATTGAGCTGTAATGAAGACTTTCTCGATATTGTGAGTGGATTTTAAACCCTGTATTGATGGCGAGTGCTATCATTGTGAGGTCATGAGACTTACAATACATTGCAAACCTTAACCCAATGAGAATGTATAATGCACCAGTCTGCCAGAGTTTTACAGAGGGTTTATTTGATGTGAAATATTCATTAGTCGTGCACAGCAAATGCAAGATGAGAAAAGGAGGGCGGTGAAAGCGGGATGGATGAAATGCATTCAGCCCTGACCCTTGCCCCCTTCACGCAGCAATGGTTAGAAAGTAAGTAAACTGCTTTAATGAATAATGGTTCTTTTGCATTTTGGTCTGCTTTTATCTCTTGTGGATATGAAGAAATTGAATATTTAAAATGGTACGTGTTGTTCTGGCTTGACTATTGTACTCTTCGCCTTTTTATCGGCAGTAAACAACTCTCATTGTTTTCTCAGGTCATTTAGAAAAGTAAACACAATGACTTCAGGAGAAAGGGTTATCCTCTTGGACAAGTGAATATCTTTGCTTTTAAATAATGACTAGCATGATTATGGCCCCAGAAACCCCAAGAAAGCTACATAATTTGAAGGAAAATGAAATCGAAGTATAAACCAGTGGTTCTCAACCCGTCTTTTACTTCAAGACTTAATTAAAACTTCAAGGCCCACCAAAAATAATATTAAACTTTTTTGTATAGTAATATTGGGGCTGCACGGTGGCACAGTGGATACAATCCAGATGGCACAATCGCCTCACAGCAAGAAGGTCGCGGGTCAGTTGGCATTTCTGTGTGGAGCTTGCATGTTCTCCCAGTGTTCGCGTGGGTTTCCTCCAGGTGCTCTGGTTTCCCCCACAAGTCCAAAGACATGCAAACTAGGTGAATTGTGTAAGCTAAATTGTCTGTAGTGTATGTGTGTGAATGTGTATGAATGTTTCCCAGTGATGGGTTGCAGCTGGAAGGGCATCCGCTGCGTAAAACGTGCTTGATAGGTTGGCAGTTCATTCCGCTGTGGCGACCCCAGATTAATAAAAGGTACTAAGCTGAAAAGAAAATGAATGAATGAATGAATATGTGTATTACTTCTTCAACTCCATATCACTAAATATGCCTTGCAAAAAATGTCATATGATAATGACAAATGGCAGATGCAGTAAGTCCAAATTTTGTTCATACTACTTTGTATCTTTGGATAGAAACATAGCCAGAGGCTCATCCAGGTAGTTAGAGTCAAGTTGACTGCTAGTGAATATACAGTCGTGGCCAAAAGTTTTGAAAATTACATAAATATTGAAAATTGGAAAAGTTGCTGCTTAAGTTTTTATAATAGCAATTTGCATATACTCCAGAATGTTATGAAGAGTGATCAGATGAATTGCATAGTCCTTCTTTGCCATGAAAATTAACTTAATCCTTTCCACAGGTATCGCTGTGTTGCATAAAAATGGTTGCATAAAAAAGGATATTGTGGTTACTAAGATTGCATCTAAATCAACAATTTATAGGATCATCAAGAACTTCAAGGAAAGTGGTTCAATTCTTGTTAAAAAGGCTTCAGGGTGTCCAAGAAAGTCCAGCAAGCATCAGGATCGTCTCCTAAAGAGGATTCAGCTGCAGGATCAGAGTGCCACCAGTGCAGAGCTTTGCTCAGGAATGGCAGGAGGCAGGTGTGAGCGCATCTGCACGCACAGTGAGGCGAAGACTTGGAAGATGGCCTAGTGTCAAGAAGGGAAGCAAAGAAGCCACTTCTCTCCAAAAAAAACCCATCAGGGACAGATTGATCTTCTGCAAAAAAGTATGGCGGATGGACTGCTGAGGACTAGGGCAAAGTCATATTCTCCGATGAAGCTCCTTTCCGATTGTTTGGGGCATCTGGAAAAAGGCTTGTCCGGAGAAGAAAAGGTGAGCGCTACCATCAGTCCTGTGTCAACAGTAAAGCATCTTGAGACCATTGATGTGTGGGGTTGCTTCACATCCAAGGGAGTGGGCTCACTCACAATTTTGCCCAAAAACACAGCCATGAATAAAGAATGGTACCAAAACACCCTCCAACAGCAACTTCTTCCAACAATCCAACAACAGTTTGCTCAAGAACAATGCATTTTCCAGCAAGATGGAGCACCGTGCCATAAGGCAAAAGTGATATCCAAGTGGCTCGGGGACCAAAACGTTGAATTTTGGGTCCATGACCTGGAAACTCCCAGAACTTAATCCCATTAAAAACTTGAAAACTTGTGGTTAATCCTCAAGAGGCGGGTAAACAAACAAAAACCCACTAATTCTGACAAACTCCAAGAAGTGATTATGAAAGAATGGGTTGCTATCAGTCAGGATTTGGCCCAGAAGTTGATTGAGAGCATGCCCAGTCGTATTGCAGAGGTCCTGAAAAAGAAGGGCCAACACTGCAAATACTGACTCTTTGCATAAATGTCATGTAATCGTTGATAAAAGCCTTTGAAACGTATGAAGTGCTTGTAATTATATTTCAGTACATCACAGAAACAACTGAAACAAAGATCTAAAAGCAGTTTAGCAGCAAACTTTCTGAAAACTAATATTTGGGTCATTCTCAAAACTTTTGGCCACGACTGTATTCCTTTTTGGTTTAGGCTGCTTATAAGCCCGTAATGCTTTATTTTGTATTATTTTATCTTTTATCCATTGCACAATAACACTGAAAGTTAAAAATTACACTAAACTGTGTTCATGCAGAAACAGTGCACCTCTTGGGGCCAGAGGAGTACACACAACTCCAACAATCTGGTCTCTGTTAGTCTCACCCCCATAAACCTCACTCCCATCAAGGTCACAGCACCAATGTAACTCTTTCAGTTTTACAAGACTTGCTCTGAGTGGGAATTAAACCGGTGTCTCTGGCACAGGAGGCAGGTGCACAAGGAAGCTTAAGACTGCAGCTCTAGTGATAGATGCTAGTGCACCTCTTGATGTCAGGGGAGTAAGCTTTACTCACACATCACCTACTGGCTGGCCTCTGTTACCCTCACCCTCCTTTAATCCTCACTCCCATCTGAGCAACCGCACCAATGTAACAGCACCTCCAGTTCTACAAACCCCACACACAGTAGGATTGAAACTGGTGGGAGGTGAAATGGGAGGGTGCACTGACTTACATTCACCACGCTAGAGTAGTCACCAGGTCAGTGCCTGGAGCATTAATCCCACCCCCTCCCTGGACCGCATATTTGGTTGCATTCACACTGTCTATTGGAATTCTAAAGTGACGCAAACTGGCTGACAGCAACATCAAGCATGGTATTCAATCAATAACTGGAGGATGTGGTGATCAATACTGTGTTATTGTTGCGAGTCGTTGGTTTTGTGAAAACAGATGGAATGTAGACATACAAGTTATGCAGTTGAAACAGCAAAAGGGGTAACTAAATCGCTACATGGCAACTTGTATTACTACATATCACCAAGGCTGAGAAAAGAACAGAAGGTAGCACACAAAGATGACAAGCACATACCACTGACATTAGCTTTCTATATTATCTTGTAGCACTTCAAAATACTGTGCCAGTGATCTGTGACCCACTTCATTGCGTGTAGTTCCTGATGGCCTGGGTTAGAGCGTCATAAAAAGTAAAAGTAAGAGCTACATAGGTTTCCTCAAAAAGTATTCCTATAACTTAAATATGTCTTAGTTCTAGTGATGTAAATATACAAAAAGTGTATACATTCACCAGTAGTTCTAGGAACTCTAGTGCGACCACAGCCTCTAGCGTCAGAAGCAGAAACTGATTTTACCAAGTGCAATATATTTCTAAATCAAAATGTTGTTGATCCTGAAATAACATCCCAATGAACATATTAGGTCTGAAGGACAAGATTACAGTTCATGGTAAGTGTAGCCTTACAATCAGGCTTAGGAACTGTACTTCTAGATCATTTTTATTCACTTGCAATTGCCCTCTGAATTTTAAGAACATTTTAAACATTGGGTAGGAGGTAGGGATTAGGTTTGGATTAAATTTTCAACCAGGAATGACGTTCCAGATTCAACAAAATATGTTGACCCAGGAACATGTCTAAGTCTGCAAAATCAGGACATGCCTGTAGCACTTCGGGAAGTCAGAACAATTAGGTTTATTAACTGTACATATGTCCACCTCTGTGTTGTCATAGCATGGCCAAAAATGTATTATTATAAAAGAGGAAAAGCCATTAGGAATCACTCAGTTAAAGTAAATACAGAATTTCTAGATGCATTTAATTGCTGATAATTAGTTTAGTGTTTTAATTTTTAGTGTATTTAAAGGCAATGCACTGCTTATGCCAAGACATTAAGTTAGAATAATTGCTTTGTTTACCTCTGAAAATTGTAAAAATTTGACAAAAGCAGCACGAGATACTGTCAAGAGAGTGAGAATAACTTTCTTGACATCTGATCATTTAGAGATACATCACTTCTCTCATTGCTGGATATTACAGCTGTGCGTGGATTTAAGGACGGAAGGCCATTCAGGCTCAATTACCTCTTTCTGGGTGAATAATACGCAGTGTTTTATCTTTTTTTTTTTTTTTTTTTTCCGCACCGTCCTTCTGTGTCTTCAATCTGTATTCCCAACCAGACACTCACACCAGACGCACAGGTCCAGCTCAAAGACAAAAGATAGAGCTGTAACCATCTAACCGAGTTTGTTTGAGCAGATGCAATGAGACTGGTGAGGTTTCCGTCGTATTTTCACGGGAGTTGATCTTGACTGAAAAGGATCGTCTGTGAGGGTAACCCACAAAGCTGTCTCCTCTTAGCTACGAAATGAATCACAGACTTATTGTAATAGCCTTCCTCTGTCACAGAGCACTTGTACCTGTCAAAGCATTTAAATTGCAACACATTTCAGAGGGGAGTACTGGGACCGGCCCTGCTGTGCTTTTCCAGTAAAAAGACCCCTGAGCTGTGTTGCAGTTTATTCTAAAAATAGGCCAAGGATGATCTCATGTCCCTGTTGATACAAAGAACAACTAATTAAGGATTAGCAGCAATGATTAGATCTAATGCAGCCACTATTTCATACAAATGATATTGTTCCCCAGATGCAAGAACAAAATGTGCAATGCATAGGTAGTTACAGAAGTGTCAACAGTAATATAAGGTATAAACGCCTCAGTTTAGGAGATCATTACCACTATGAATTTCATTTTCACATCTGCACCATCAAATATTTGATAAAAATAATAAACCTCCTATTTTATGAATGATTTGCATAATTTATTGGTTGGTTGGTTTGTTGGTTGATTGATTCATTTATTCATTAGTTGATTGATTCATTTATTAGTTGATTCATTGGTTCGTTCATTCACTAAGAAGTGACTTTCTCAATTTCTTAAAATTTCTCAAAGTCTTGTATAACCTTTATAGAAATACATATTTTCAGTTAAACGATGTATATATGACAATGGACCACAAAACCAATGGTCAATTCTTAAAAATGATATTTATACATCATCTGAAAGTTGAATAGGGGCGATGCGGTGGTGCAGTGGGTAGCACAATTGCCTCACAGCAAGAAGGTTGCTAGTTCGAGCCTCGGCTGGGTCAGTTGGCATTTCTGTGTGGAGTTTGCATGTTCTCCCCATGTTCGCGTGGGTTTCCTCCAGGAGCTCCAGTTTCCCCCACAAGTCCAATGACATGCGCTATAGGTGAATTGGGTAAGCTAAATTGTCCGTAGTGTATGTGTGTGAATGGGTGTGTATTGATGTTTCCCAGTGATGTGTTGCGGTGCGGCTGGAAGGGCATCCGCTGCGTAAAACATATGCTGGATAAGTTGGCGGTTCATTCCGCTGTGGCGGCCTCAGATTATTAAAGGGACTAAGCCCTTAGAATAAACCTAAGTTACATAAATACTTCTAAAAATAAAAGCAACTAACATAGCATGCATAACATCCCTGGGCTGTTGTCTGTGAGACATTCATTTTCCTCATGGTTTGTGATGCTATATGATTCAAGATCAGGTTGTGATCTCATAAAATCAACTTTATAAGTTCCCTCTTCCACCTTACATTCTACTGCGACAGGCCTTCCCTTCATTTACGTATTTATCTGTCTCAAAGCCCCCATGACCCTTGTAGTTAATGGATTCCTGTGAGAACATGACTGTTCATAAATCAGTAAGTCAGGCTGTGTCTCCGTTATAAATGGAGTGATCCAGCTCGCTCACATCACTCATGAATCTTCAGGGTCAGGGTGAAGCAGAATAAACATGAACGGGGGAGACGGTACTGGCTATTTATCTCAAATCCGAGCTGGAATCAACTTCATTTGGCACAGAAAGGCAAATTGTTGGGTCATTGAGATGACAAGCCTTGGTCTTTTATCTTCAGATACAACTTACTGAAAGTAAGTTGTTCTCATATTAATTTCTCCTACCTTATGCCATTTAAGCTTTTTTTTTAGGCAGCATCAATTTAGCAGCCGCAACTTTAATTTCTTGAATCTGAAGAGTGGAAATTGCATCCCAATTTGATATGAAGAGAAAACTTTTAATAAGCAAGTCAGTGGTTGATTTCCAAAAAGCATGTTTGCCCAATAAATCTAAAAAATCTGATCTGATCTGAAACTATTAAGCAAAAACTGCAGTTTTGTCGTAGCTTGTCAGTGAACTACGGCTCTGTGTAGTAAATATTGCTCAATCTGAAAGCAGGAGCTGGAGTTTTACAGCTGATTACAGTAGCGATCTTACTGAGAAAAAAAAATCATGAAAATTCTATTCGATTAATCGTGCAGTCTCACTAATTTGCATTTTTATATACAGTATTTCTGTATGACATTTAACTACAAACAGAGTTCCAAGCCAATTCTGAAAGAATTTGTACTTTTTATAACTAATAATTAAAGTGAATTGTTCAGTAAGTGACTGAAAGACACAGTATTTTAAACAAATTGGTTGAATGAATAACAACTGGAATTCACCATTACACCTAGTTGAATTTTATATTAAGTGGTTCATGGAATGATTCTATGACTCACTGAAAAAAACATCTGCATCCCAAACCATAATGTCTAAGATTATTATTATTATTATAAATTATATGCACTTCACAACACCTAAACGTATCCTATATAGTCTGAATATATAGTCTGAATGTAATCTGAGATATTACACTTACCACATTTTCAATGTCATGCAACCAACCAGCACTAAGGAAAAAAAGAAAATTTACTTACTATTTACTCACCCTCACATTTCAAATGTTTGTGAGTTTCTTTATTCTGTTGAGCACATTATGATAAGCAAATACTATGGAAGTCAATGGCTACATGCTTCCAGCTATCAAAATATCTTTGTTTGCATTTAACAGAAGAAATAAAGACTAACATGTCTGGAACAAGTGAAGGATGAGTAAAGGATGACAAAGTTGTTAGTTTGGTATGAACTGCCCCTTTATTGCATCACCTCAACGATATTCACAAAAGTATCTACTGTATGCACACTTCAGAACTACTTGATCCAGGTACATTTTGCTTACCTTAATTAAGACAAGGTATGCAATTTTACACGCAGCCACTTACATGTTTTGGTCCCGAATGAATCGGTGCTTCAAACGAACCAGTTGATCAAATACCCCACTTTTAGAGTAAGTAATTCAATGACTCTCTCAAAGACACATTCTAAAAGGTACTTATTATGAAGAGGTCATTCATTTTCAATCACTAAGAACAGAACAAATGTGTGTTGCATGAATGTATTGAGACATGCAGTACTACATTCACCATGTCATTGATCATTGCCATTCACAAACTCTCCAATGTCCTTAGAAGATTTTAATGTGTCCATATGCGCCCTTCAAAATTTAGCATGAAGTCATCCATGTAGTTTTTGCTTACTTATTTGTCTATATTTCACTAATCTTTGGGTTAAAACAAAACAGACAGTTATGATTCGGTTCTGACTGAATCAGTATTATTAGTGCAATTAGTGCAACTCATTGCTACTGTAAATGACTCATTGATTCATACTGTACATAAAGTCTCCCCCTACTATTTAACTTAAAGTAATGAAACGTTTATACACTTTACCTTATGTGCCTTGTACTGTATTACCTCATCTTATCTTATTTTTTACATTTTTTTGGTTATGTAAGAGTTTTTTAAATTTTAATGATGTTTATATGTATGTATATATTTCTCGTAGTCACAATTTTTAAAATCAACCTTTACTAAGTACAAATTCAGCAGAATGTTTTTAGCAAATGCATAATCATCCATCTGCAATTCTTGCCAAAAAATTGGCTTTGTGTTAGCATTTATTTTTTTCCCACTGTCCTGGAACTCTCACCAGTGCAATGGGCACCTTAGGCATTACATCCTAGGATAATGTTCAAATTTATTATTCATCAAGGCTTTCTGTCATAATCAATTCATTTCCAAGGGGGCTACATTCACTGATGTGTTTTTAATCTCCCCCTCCAGGAACACTGAACTTTGTCATATCCAATTATACACCGTGAGTCAGCCGTAGATGGAGTTCACTTCGCCCTGTTACACGCACGTGTTTACCTGTGTTGACCCTTTGTTATTCATTCTTTGTATACAAGCATGCTCAACCCGAGACACTGAGGCAATGTGTTCAGAATCAAAAAAATACATATTGTGGTTTCAGATAGAGGACAATTCAGATCTTCCTTCAGGGCTTAAGAGCTGTTTGTATATCCATGTAAAATGCACACATACTAAAACGAGTAGAGGCAGATACGTTTTATATCAGAGCTGTCAGATGTATTTGTCAGTGTCCACTCAATGACTGTCAGAGCCTCAGCTGAGCAGACAGAATTCTTCCTGTCAGATTGAAGCAGTAGAAAGCCTTATATTCCTCCTATGGCAGTGTGAATTGATCACCTCCGAACCATACAGAAGCCAGCAGGAAGTCTGTGCCAGCAGCAGCACTACAGTGCAAAAATATTTTCAATGCAAAACCCATATGGTTTCTCTACTTGTTTTACATAAAATATACCAAACATCTCAACGTAGATGTGTGCGCACTGCAGCGATGCAGTATGAGAACCATTTCTGCCTCTTAAAAAATTATTTATTTTGTGTTATGAATATTTTAGGATATATTCACAATTGTAGTCTGGAGAAAAAAGCACATTGGTTTGCTTGGCATTCATGCTGGCCACAAAAAAAACTCACAAAAATAATTGTATGATGTATATTTTAAGACATAACATATCAAACATCTAATACGATGCTATGTGCTGGGCTTAAAATGCTCATTGTATGTGTGTAAATGCAAAGATAGTATTGTAATCAGCTGAGAACTCTTGATCAGCTTATAAAATGTGTAAAAGAGTCAAAACAAGGAGAGGTTTCAGAGCCCTATATTGAGTTGCAATGCAAATAATAAGAGAACAACCAGCTATTCTTTAGTATTTGGCCCTTTTAATGGAGGCATCTTGTGACATCGCATCTTGCTTTGTTCATTTAAATGTCTTTGCTGAGTTCATATATCAGTGTCAGTCATTGTTGTAGCACCCGCACATGTCTGAAGACTTAATTTAATATGTGACTTCAGAAATAACACATTGCTGATTCCTTTCTAATAAATTAGAGCTTCTATCCATTTATTTTAATAATTTGTACATTTTTGTTTGTTAATGGCATGGATTTAGCATTCACAGGAACTATTCATTGTACAAACAAAGACTTTCAAAAATGTCTTCACGCAACATAATTTTGAAATGTTCTAAAAGGGTGTTTTTTGCAGTGATACCATATGGAGAATGTTTCACTGAACTGTTCTTAAACACTCCTACAAATAAAGGTACACAAGGTGTCACTGGGGCAGTTTTCAAAAGGTTCACTGTTGTACCTAAAGGGTACATATTGGTACCTTAAAGCACTGTATTATTAAATACATATGTCAAAAGTTATACTGGTGTACTGTTTAAGTGCTAAGCTGTATAGTGTCAATGTATCTATATGGACCCTTTAGGTATAAATGTGTACCTTTTGAAATGATACATCCCCAGTTATAGTTTGTGTACCTCTATTTCTGAAAGTGAAAAACAGTTTTCTTAGTGCGAAAGAACACAATTAAACCTTTTGTAATTTGTTTGGCATATGTCTACAGGCATCCTATCTAAAGACAGCACCAAGACCAAGTACAAAACAAGCCTTGTCTGCCTGAATCAATGTACAGTTTTAATTCAAAAGCTTCATTTATGTTTTTTTTTTAACAGTTAGATCTGAAGTGAGAAGTCAGCGCCGATTGTTTCATGACTCCAGTACACTGCTTTGCGATCTCTTGCCATTTATGAAAGACTAAAGGTTGCTTGACTCTCTCTTCTCTTTACATAGCCTGCTTTTTAGTGAAGATCCCTCTAAAGAAGCTTTTGAGTTCTGCAGCCTTGGAAGAAAAGTTCAGGAAAATGCAACCTCAAAATGCAAATCTTTCATAACTGCATTCCATACTCCTGAATTTTTAGAGTATTATGAGTATCCACAGTAAACAGATGTATACTGTTAAAAAAACATAAACCCTGTATAGACAGATCACTGTACATTCATCAACAAAAACTGACCCTGATTTTCATTAAAAGGTTACACGTATCCAATGAACCTTCTAATGAGTTCTCACTATTCTCCCGTTAGCTGAAAAAACTCGGTTTTAACAAGGACGCTGAATTCTAACACTGTCATCCTTCTCAAAGGCTAAAGAAGAGCTTGTCAGAGTTCTGAGAGAGCTTTTGGGCAACATGAATAATGTACTTCCAGCTACAGGCCTGGTGGATGTGACTATACGCAAAATTCACGAAGAGCATTGATAAAAAAAGGCAGTGTTTTGACACTCCAGCTCCAGCAGATGACAAGTTCCTACCAGTGGCAGAGAGCTGGTGAAAAGGTGAAAAGCGCTACTAGAAGCACAAGATCAGAGTGATTCTACTGAGTATCAAAGTCAGCCCAATCAAGCGCTCCAATTATGCAGCTAATGAAATGTCAAACACTGAAATTCAGCGCCTTAAACATGCCATCAGAGCGACAATTAGGTCAGAAAATAAGTTTGATATGCCTGAGAGGCGGTTTGAGACAGTATTGGCTAATTAACCTTCAATGATTGATTTGTGAGGGAAGGCTAGTCATGCTACAAGCAATTCTGAGATGATTGGATCATATGGCAGATCTGTCATTTTATAGAAGAAAAAAAAAAATGAAATGGAACAAAATGAGCCATCCAACAAGGACATTTTGATCTGGATGTAGCAGAAGTTCTGCTTTTGTGCTCTTTATGGTTTGGCCTGTGATGATTCAGCGGTAAGAGATGTTGGCGCAGTTATTTTCCTTTGATTCGGATTCTCTGTGGGAAGTGCAAGTACATCCATCTGTTCCTCCATCACGTCATGTTCCTCTCCCGCCATCTTCCTCTCAATAGATCACTCTGTCCTTTTCTTTTTAAATATCAAAACATGCTATTACGCATAGGTTAAACTGGGCTAGAGTGATCCGGATGGGCATCACAGACAGTTTGTGACTTGAGTCAATTTAGCTCATAAAACATCAATTTATTTATTTAGTTGTTTATTTATTTTGACTGGGTATAAGTATCTAAAAATATTCTAATATGTCCTGCTCAAAAATCTCTACTTCTAACAATATTGTGCTTCTGCTTCAAAACACTGCTGATATAATAGTTTAAACTGTGAGATTTATAATTGAGAAAATTACTTTTAAAAATTCCGTAGTATATTTTGATGGAACTGAACTGACTTTCATGAATTTCTTTCCATGCACACATAATCATCAGTATAAAACATCAAAAATAAATAATTATAGTTTAAATGAGATATGCTCATGCCTACATTTGTAACAGACTGACATAAACATAAATTGCATTACAAACAATACTGTCATATTCTATTGCAAATATCTTAAGGTTCTTAACTCAAATCCACAATTAACTAACATTAAGCCAGCAGTCTAAAGGTAACGATTATGTTATTTTTGTTTGTTTGTAGATACTCCAATATGAAATGATACAGATATTTTCCCATCACTGGGAAACATCCATACACACTCATTCAGACACATACACTACGGACAATTTAGCCTACCCAATTCACCTATAGCGCATGTCTTTGGACTTGTGGGGGAAACCGGAGCACCTGGAGCAAACCCACGCGAACACAGGGAAAAACTTGCAAACTCCACACAGAAATGCCAACTGACCCAGCCGAGGCTCGAACCAGCGACCTTCTTGCTGTGAGGCGATCCCACTGCACCACCGTAAGGCCCTTCATTCATTCAATCATTTAAAAAAAAAACTGAAAATACTCAACTCATACTTGGGTTTATTCTTTCCAAGAACCCAATTGGAAGCTCTTTCAGCAGCAATAAATAGAATGGAGTTTTAAAAAAATGACAAAAAAAAAAGAATATGTTTATTGTGAATATTTAACAAAATAACAAGCTATAAACAATATTGCAATTACTAATATACTCCAAATAAATAAAAAATGACAGTATAAAATAATGCTGGGCTCAGTGGTTAGCACTGTCGCCTCATAGCAAGAAGGTCGCTGGTTTGAATCGCGGCTGGGTCAGTTGGCCAAAGGAAAATAAATGAATTATAATGCCAATGATATTTCCTTGCATATAATATTAATACTTCTAATGCGTCCTTCATTTGAAACCATCTTTAATTAAAAAAATAAACCAAGCATGTCAAACATTGGGACTAAAATGTAGCTTGTTTAACTTTAACACTATTGAACTATTGCTTGTGTGATACCCAAGTATATCATGACACAGGCTAAATACAAAAGCGATAACTCCTACAAGGAATTTTGCCTCCATATCTTCAATTCTGACTGAATTCTAATAGGCTTTATCACACAGGTTTCAGAGTGAAGAGCTGCGTCTTGTGAACTGCTTGTGTATAAGCGAACGCAGGGCACTCTGAAACCTGCAGTGAATTTATTTTTTGTCATTTAATTTGCAGCATTATGTGTTATGCCATAATGTGATACTGATTTTATTCTGGAAGATACCATATTGAATTTACCACAGATGAAAACAAGGCTGTAAGGGACAGACCTAACAATGGTTTTCAAACTTTCAAAACATTTATGGAATTTAGTACAATAATACTTTTAGAAAAATGTTTCATTACATGATTCATTATAAACTCTATAAATCTGTCTCAAAGTCCAAAATTCCTGACCAAAATTAAATATGGTACCACCCCAACTTACAGTAAATATGTGTATTCATATCCATGGCCCATAGATCTCCCACATCAAAAAATAAATAAATAAATCCCAATTTAACCCCTGCTAATAGTGTACACCATTTTTATATGAAAGAGTCAGCTAGCACCAAATGAACTAGCCATACAAACCATAATGATATAGATCATTTTCTGTGTACACTTGCATGCATCAAGATGAGCAAAAAAATGGACAGGAGATAATTAACACACTCCTTGGCTCCTCTTGATGAGCTCTTTTCATTAAAAGCCCGAAACAAATGATCTGCCTTCCGCATTAGCATACGGCGCAATTCGCTTCTGTGACGGCAAACAAACCATTTGCCATTTAATAGCCCTAAAGAGCAATGTGACTGTTGTGTGCTCACTCGAAATGTGCAGCTGAATTAATTAAACAAATCAATTAAATAGCAAAAGGTGACGCCGATTATTAATGAAGTCTTCCCATGGTTGCCTGCATTCCCTTCCTTTCTGTGCTCTATGTTTCTGTTGCGCATTCATCTGATAATGACAGAGCTGCACTGATACCCTCAATAGGATTCGGCTCATTATTTGTGTGCTTGTGTTGTGAATGCTCGGTAATAGTAGGAATGCCTTGTAATGACCTTTACGAGCCAGCCATTCCATTTTATATTTCCAATTAGCACTCCTGTGACTCATTTGTACTGTGTGATCAGGCACACCCTTGTAGGCCTTTGAATCAAAGAAAAGAGGACAAACATAAAACACAGAAGCTGCTTCATAAGTCATATAAGGTTGCAGAAGATATAGGAAGTATTTTGTCCTATTAAACACGTCACCATTTTTCTCAGAAAACATTTCTAAAGATGCTATTGACTTAATGTTCACTGGATGTTGGTAGCAACCAAAGAAATCCATATATGAAGAAAACAAATCTAATTAGTTTACAAATTTAGTTATGTGTGATGTGTGACGCAGGGAAAATGTATTGAACACTTGAAGCTGAAATCTCTCAGTAGTTCTTCAGCAATCCTCCGCCCTTCCTCATTGTAAATGAATATTAGCCGTTTCAGTCCAACATCTACATTACCAGGATGATTAAGATGAAACCAGGGTGGACAATTCAGCAAGACAATGATCCAAAACACAGCCAAGGAAACTCTCAAATGATATCAGAGAAAGAAAATCTGTAATGGCCCAGCCAATCACCTGACTTCAATCCAATATAAAATACAAATTAAAGATCAGATTTGATAGACGAGACCCACAGAACCATCAAGATTTATACACTCTGTTGAAGTCATTAAATAAATAAAAATCACACCTCAGCAATGCATATGACCTTATTCTCCATATAAGAGTCTTTAAGCTGCCATCACCAAAAAAGCCTTTTATATAAAGTATTAAATATATATTTGGTAGTTCAGTACTTTCAGTATAATATATTTTTTGTCAACAGCTTCTTTAAAAATATTGTTCCCATGCAGGCTGGGCTATGGATTAATATAGTTGGTGAAGTTAGTTAGTAATGTTATTGCTATTATTATTCATTCATTCATTTTCATTTCGGCTTAGTCCCTTTATTAATCTGGGGTCGCCACAGCGGAATGAACCGCCAACTTATCCAGCATATGTTTTACGCAGCGGATGCCCTTCCAGCTGCAACCCATCTCTGGGAAACATCCATACACACCCATTCACACTCATACACTACGGACAATTTAGCTTACCCAATTCACCTATAGCGCATGTCTTTGGACTTGTGGGGGAAACTGGAGCACCCGGAGGAAACCCACGCCAACACAGGGAGAACATGCAAACTCCACACAGGAACGCCAACTGACCCAGCCGAGACTCGAACCAGCGACTTCTTGCTGTGAGGCGAACGTGCTACCCACTGCGCCACTGTGAGGCCCGCTATTATTATTTAACTTTTATTATTATTTATAAAAAAAATTATATAATTTTCTATAAAATGACAATTGGTCAAATCACAAATATTTAGATTGAAAATTAGGCTTAATCCACCAAACATTGATTTCTTAACTCTGAAGTAAAAACATTAGAACCGTGTTGTCAAAGTTAACAGATTATTGTCACTGAATTGTCATTTACTAAATAAACAAGGACATTAAAACAGTCTTTATTCATTTGTATTTATATACCCAAATTTGAGCCTGCATTTTTTTAGCTTTATCCAAAAAATCATAACATTTCAACATTAAAACATTTGCAAACATACAAACGTAATGGTTTTAAATAACTATAAAGTACTATATAAATAAACACAATGTTATGTTTCAGACCTAAGTGCCAAATTTCATCTTTATAATCAGATGCTACCTTAACTGCTGATTTCCCACCGGTTTTGTAATGAGACAATAGAGTGAAGCACATTTATGTATTTATCGAAATGTCACCCTCTGTAGTTCTCAAAGAAAAACTGTACTGAAAAAAGAACAGTAAGTATATCAAGGCCTTAAATGTGCATAAAACAATTCAACATTTCATTTAAAATCTTTCAAATTAAAAGTCTCAGAGTTTAGTCAGTGTATGGTTGTTCATTGTAAATTATTGGACGACTTCAATTGTTTTTTAAAACAGTATTTTACTGTTAAATTACATTCACCACATTCCATTATATAGGTTAAGTTTTCCACTGTAGGGAGCTTTCAAATTCAATTAACAGGTTTTAAGTTTGAATAATTGCAGTTCAAATTCTAATCATTTGTACTGTGGAGGTTTAAATCATCGTCATCGATACTTTACAAATACATTTTAAGTATGTAAATGAAACAGAAATTGGACTCAGACTGTGCTCTCTTTGGTTTTTATTACAAACCTCCTCACATCTCCTTGATAATTACCATGGTCTGGATCAATTGTGATCGATTTAGTCAATCAATTTCGGGGTTGAACTGAGGCCACAATTATATTAGATAGTGGTCATTTTCTTTCTCTCAAAGGCATTACAATGTTTCCCAAAATATAGATAATATGGATAGTTCATAATTCACAGTGCCATCTACTCGATTACAATAATAATGATATACTCACTAGGTTTTAACAAGTACCAGGGATTGCAATGGCAAGAAATGAGAAACCTTAATATACTAGATTTCAATAATAGTATCATTCACATTCTAAATGACAAAATTGTACCCCAGAAAGTGGCATATATGCATGAAAATATATGACTCAAAGTTTTATGACATTTCTTTTTGTATTAATGTACATTAAGATTAATGAAGCATTTAAGTAATGTATAATGTTTTTTTAATGTTGTTATTATTATGAAGTATAACAGCTAATGTCAATTCTTACCGGGCTCTCGTAAGTCAAAAAGCATTGCAGTTAAATTAATTTCCTCTGAAAATCTGCACCGCAAAAGCCTTTATAATGACCAAAGCTTATGCGGCTTGCATTCCTCTCAGCCCTTTCTTTTTAAAGCAAACTGGCCTTTCAATCATTCGACCAGTTTCCCACTAATGATGACATACACGCTTGTCAGTCAAAGGTCAAGGTCTAGCTGGTTGGCATAGTCCATTTAACCATTGCTAGCAGATGCCCTAATGGCACCATTATGGGGCAAAAAAAAAGATCCACCCACACTCAAAAAAATTAATAAATAAAAACGTGTCTGCGACAACATTACTGCAAAAATGATACATTGCCACTTGCATGTTTCTCTTCAGTTTCAAAAAGAAATGTCCAGTATAGTAAATTTTTTTCCTGAGTATTTTCACATTGGTTTATGCATGTATTGAGGCAATGTGAAAATCAAATGGCGAGTGAACAGTGCTAAAAGGTTAATCCTTAATCACAACTGAAAATAATATGCCACCTACGCTAAATCTTACCCTAATGCATCCAATGGTGTTGAGAGCATGGGTGTAATCATGCTAAACATAGGTTGAACACATGAAATACTCATGATCTATATGTGATTTTAAAGTGATTGCACTTTTTCTTTAAATGCGCTTACACTAAATCTTACCCTAAATAACTTCAGGCAGCATCGTAAGACATTTGTAGTTGATAACATAATATGTTGCAAGGTTTATTTTTTTAATTTAATGATATTAGATTATTTATTCACATCTAAATCGCAGTAACGTTAGCTACAGTATCCAAAAAAATCTACCTGCAGTTACCTGGAAAATGAATCAATAAAATCTATCAATGGCATTATTTAGTCATGTGTCATTTTGCTCAGTTTCTTCATGATGATGAAAAACTAAATTGAGCGCAGACAAAAATCTAACTTGATTTTTTGCAATTAATAGCAAAAAAATAATATTTGGAAAAAAGCTGATATTTCCTACTGACACATTACACCGAAAGACTGAAACAACTGACTTAATACCATTTTTTGTTGGTGAAAATATTGTCATAAAGACATCTGTAAGTACTGTATAAATGTACATTTTATTGGAGGCCATTTTTTTTAATGCAAATATTAGCAAACATAATTAGCCACATTAACTAAATAATCAAAGTACAGTAAATAATAATTTGAACATCATTAAGTCTTGACTTTTTGTTTATCACTAAAACCGAAGGTTTACATTTTGACTGAGAAATATTTCGCATTTTTGCTTATTTTACAATATTTATGACAACAATTACATTTGTGAAATATTTGACTTTTATGAATCTTTTTATTGAAAACAAGTCATTTATGTTTGTTTCATTTTACTATGTTCTTTAACCATATCTTCAACCTAATTGGAAATCCCCATATCGCCTAGCCGTAGAGACACTTTCTTTTTTCCAGTAAGCCTAGGCAGCAATCATTTTTGTTCATCAGTGACCATTCAAAATCTGAGAAAATTTCTGGGTATTTTATTATTTATATATTTTTGTAGAAATCACAAATGAAATGCATCAGAAGTGACTGGAATGAACGTGAATGTCAGCTGAAATCTCTCCAGGTATTATAGATCTCCTTATCATCAGTTCAGGCTTTAATTAACTTTCACTGCAACCAGAGTGCTTAGAAATTACTGCTAGCAGCTAGCGGTTTATTTCACCAGACGCAGCTACATTTCACTTCCAAACTGCACTACATCCTGCTGAACGGATAATTCTGTAAAATATCTTATGAGATCTGATTTATCCATTAATAAATGCCTCAGGTGACTGTGCGTATCAAATTATTTAAGAGAACGTCCATCCTGGAGTGGCCAGTGATTGAATTGAAGACAATGAGAAAGAAATAAAAGTCCTGTAAGCAATTTAGCCAGTGTTTTATAGATACTGTATGCAAATGAGGCTGTGATTGACATAAAATGTTATGACAGGATGTTGTACATCAGGATGTGGACATATGGTGTTTAATTTGAAGTCATGGGCTGTTGATTGTAGAACAGACTTCATATAAGCTTTGGCATAAGAGCTGTCAAAATCTCTGTTCCCAAAACCTTTTTCACAAAGTTTCAGCGAGAAAGCAAGGCTCTTTCATCCAGATTTTCATTTGCGATGGTTACAGGATGAAATCTTAACAGCTTTCTGAAATACTTTTTCTAAGTAAAATTGTTCCTCGCATGAAGTTTACAAAGAAAGCCACAAAAGTAAAACTTTGGCTGCTATGAGATCTGAGTGTTCATCTTTCTTGTGTGGTCTGCGAATTAATAATGCATGCTGTTTACACATGATCAATATAATCTCATAGTGAGGAAAGCGGTAAAACCTTTCAGTCTGATTGATTACGGTTAATTGATCGTTTCAATTGCTTGTTGGATTTATTGTTATAGTTATCTGCACTTAAAGTGATGTCAGAGGAATTGGCTTGTAAAAAAGATAGCAGAAACATTGGTTACACAAAGGAAGCAACACAAATAAAAGGTAATAGGAGACAGTCCTTTATCTAACACATCACATAGTCTAGAATTTGTCACAGTATGTCACTGCAGCACAGCGACGCTTTAACCTCTTAGTCAATAGAATCTAGTTGTGTA
Organism: Danio choprae; assembly: GCA_903798125.1. Taxonomy (NCBI): domain Eukaryota; kingdom Metazoa; phylum Chordata; class Actinopteri; order Cypriniformes; family Danionidae; genus Danio; species Danio choprae. The sequence continues at coordinate 3,754,163 of CAIGQW010054176.1, forward strand.
AGAAGACAAAGACACAGCTGAGCTAATATTAGGTCAAATTTGTCCATCAATGACAATTCTAGCATGAAAATGTGGTTCACACTTATCCATATAGTAGAGTGAATTACATGTTTATGACACAAAAACACCATAAAACTGCTTAATACGGTTAACAGAGGCTGCTAATCACTGAATCTGTGAGTTTAATCAGTTTGTAAATAAATCCTTCTTTCTGGTTTCATGAATCGTTCAAATATTTTATTTGAAAGAAAAATTACTACTTTTGAAATGTTCCAAATGTCTCTCACAAACAAAGCTGCCGAATGGATTGCTTATATAATATATTTTACACATACCTATTTTAGTATATTTGTAAAACTTGTATACTTTAAAGTTAAACTATAAATAAAGAGCGCAACAGGCACAGTAAAGGTTGACTGCCTTGGTTGTAATACACTGTATTACAAATTATACATAAATGTCCCATTCAACCACTCCATACATATCATTAGAATTGATAGACACTATTTGCTCCCTTGATTCTCTGCATGTTTAAGCAGTGATGCAGAAGACACAGAAGGGCATTCCAACAACGACAACAAAAATGTTGTGGTCCCCTACACCATCTCTTTGAAGCTCTTGCACTATAGGATAAACCCTTTGAAGGAATTAGGGCATACGCATGAGGCCTTTAGTATGAAACAGCTTTGAACACAGCAAAATGCGAAACAACCTCACATGAATTCACATTTCCAGTTATGTAATCATCAGTTCTACAAAAGAAGAAAACAAACACTATAGATTATTTACTTACTTTATTAATAAAATAAAGTATTTATATGCATAGGGTTACACATGAGTGTAGTGATATTTATGTCTTCCAGTTTGGTATACTCATATACTAAATAGTGTTATTTTAACCACTGCACTATGGATTTTTGGTGTAACTTAATTAAACTTCTAGTTTTGTATAACTTTATCTTTTATTTACATCTTACTTTGGTTGAAAACACTCATTTCAGAGATTCAGAGAGGTTGATTCAGAGATAAATGAGATGTGAAATGGTCCGTAATGTTTATTTCATGCCATCCACTGTCAGAAATAAAGCTGATCACTGGTGAGGTATCTTTTCAAAAGGTAGATGTTTGTACTTTTTAGTCACCATTCATTAATTCATTCATTTTCTTTCGGCTTAGTCCCTTATTTATCAGGGGTCGCTCATACACTCTCGCATTCACACATGCATGCACTCATATGGCCAACTTAGTTCATTCAATTCACCTGAACCGCATGTCTTTGGACTGTGGTGGAAACCAGAACCAACCCAGGCAACCCAGGAAAACTCCACACAAAAATGTCAACTGACCCACCCGGGATTCGAACCAGCGACCTTCTTGCTGTGCTAACCACGCCTTTTGCCACCCCTTTTTAGGCAATACAGTATATATATTTTAATTATTAATAAGTACCTTTAAGTTAAACACTTCTCGAGAAATTATACACTAAAGTGTGCCTTAATTTTATATATTAGTAACTAAAGGGCACATGCTAGTAGATAAATGGTACATATTAGCACCTTTTTATTTCTGAAAGAATATAGTACACCTTCTGTCTAAAAATCACACAAAAAATGTGTTTGATAAGTCTCATGTTTCGATTCGTGTCCATTTTAAATTAAAATAAGTGACACATTATTGATAAGAGTGAACACATGAGCTTATTTTTCATTCCTTCCTCTTTACTACTAGTAACAGCATCAAATAAATATGGGTAAACATCTTGCATCTCATGTAATCACTCAAGCATTGCTTTAGCCATAAAAACACAAATAAAGCAGCTTGTAAATGATGTCACAGCATTACATTACCTCAGGCAAGTCATTCAGTGTCAAGTAAATTTCAACTGAACATTGCCAACGTCAATCGATGTTTTGTTTTTTTTTCTTCTTCTAATTATAAGATATATGCATTTCCAAAATGATGCATTTAACAATTTTATATTATTCTGTAATACTGCATAAAAAATAGATATATTCATTAATTCATTAATTTTCTTTTTGGCTTTGTCCCTTTATTAATCAGGGGTCGCCACAGCGGAATGAACCGCCAACTTATCCAGCATATGTTTTACGCAGCGGATTCCCTTCCAGCTTCACGCACATACACTACGGACAATTTAGCTTACCCAATTCACCTTGAGCGCATGTCTTTGGACTTGTCGGGGTAACCGGGACACCCGGAGGAAATCCACCCCAACACGGGGAGAACATGCAAACTCAGAACAGAAATGCCAAATGACCCAGCCGAGGCTTGAACCAGCGACCTTCTTGCTGTGAGGCGACAGCACTACCCACTGCACCACTGTGCCACCCCTGTTCCAGATATATTCTTTTTTTAAATATATTAAATGAACTTTACTGTTATACAATAAAAGTTGGAAAGAAAATATTGCAGCCTTTTACTATTAAACTATTAAACTAAATATAAAAATTTAACTTTGCATTTACTGCAACTGCATCGCAGAGAACAACCAGTGTTTTCCACTGAAAGAATGAAATGCATACAGTACAGTTTTAGAATGACATGAGGGTTTGTAAATGATGACAGAATTACATTTTTAAATGAAATAAATATATAAAGATCAAGCAATAGACTCTTTTACAGAACTGCATTCAGCACATCTCCTTCATGGGACACATTTGCATGCTGTGCCTTTCTGGAACTAACAGCTGTCACTTTGGCTTACTGGCATTGACTGTATGTCTGCTTTTTCCCTATATTTACTTTCTCTCACCTTTTCTAGTTCCGCTTTTTGTCTCAGCGGAGACCTGATGAAGCACAGTGCACCTGTGATCAGGGATTACGCACTTAACATCAAGTGTTACTTCCACCCTTACATGCTGTACTGCACTTGCAAGGATAATCCCTGAGGCTCGGCTCTCCAGAGATGCAAATATTTATTCATGATGCGAGTTTCACGACAGGCAAAAAGTAGGTTAAAGTATGTTTTCATTGAGGTCTAGTGACAATTAAAATAATACAGTCATGAACGTAGTGGTGCTCTTCTGGTCAAGCATGTGAAATATCTCTTGAGAACACACATGACTGCACTAAATAATTGAATTTATGTATAGAGTACATTTCACAATGTATATTGTTCAAGCTTGACAAAGAACAGCGCTTTATAAAAGTCCTAATGAGCCAAAGGCAATAGGGAAAGAAAAAACTCCTTAAGCTCTAAGTAAACATAAAAGGAAAATAGTATTACGGATTGTTTTTTGTCTGTCTATCTATCTATCTATCTATAGTCAGGTTTATGCTTTTCCAATGCTTTGAGAATGAATAATCTATGATTTTTCTTTTTTTAATAAATAAAGATAAATAATAAATAAAAAGTTTTATATGAGAGTAACAGTGTTGATTTAGTATTGCAATAGTATTTCTCATGATTATTTAAGTAATCATGACTATTTTTTAATCATGACTATTTTTAGTCTACTTTCTACACTATTTTTAGTTTATGTTTTTATCTTATTACTTATTTTATATAGACATTTTATTTTATGCTTTTAATTTTATGGTTTCAATTTTATTCATGGCAAACAACCCTAGAGAGTAGTCTTACAATATTCTGAGAGGTTACTGAAGCTAAACTCTAAAGCTAAAGTCAGGGCCCAACATGTCTGTATTTGTCCTTGCTTAATACATAAATTTCCATTTTCACACTGACAAAAACATATCTGCACAGTGCCGCTTCTTTCTATGACATTCCTCATTAAGCATTCATGACCCATAGGAATAACAAATCTGCATTTTTTAAATAATTTTATTTTGGATGTTAATATTGTCATGTTCAGAGTTATTACAACATCATTTTTACCCAGGGGTTGGCCCCCTCGAACAAGAAACCCAAAGCAACATGCCTAATTACATATAATTAAGCCCCAGCTTTTTGGAGAGCAATCTCATATTCCCTTTATTGTATTACAAATGGGACCATTACCTCTTAACAAGGAAGGCTCATCTCTGCAAATCAGGTTAGAGAGATCCTTTCCAATTCACAGCCCTCTTGTTAAATGTGTCTAAATGTCATTAGGACTCTTCAATCTCATCTGTGTTTGTTTTAGTGCACCATATGATTATGGAAAAATCCTCACTGCCACTGCCATTTCACAGTGTGTGGCTGGGTTTTCAGAAGGGATAATATGGTATATTTAAAATGATTTGAAGCGAACCGAGACGTCCTCTATTTTCAGTCGAGCATTTCGATTGTACATTTGGTATACCTGCATTAGTTATGCGTCTCTTCGGTATTAACAAATTATGAATTAGAGGCTGCAAGTAAGGTCATAATTATTTGAAGTGAACATCATCGGATAAACAAATGCAGCCGTAAATAAGGTCAGTGAATAAATTTGCTGAACTTGGCAATAAACACAAATGAGGCAAGGAGACAAGTGCTCATATTTTGGGTCATTAGGGAGCTGAAAAGTAGCTGAAAACATACAGTATATTTAAATAATTATATAACCGCCATAACCTCTGTGCTTTCATAGTTAGTCATGCAAGAGTTCATCTGTTCTCTTCAATGACTGTGGCACAGTTTCTACCTCATTAATCTAAATAAAACTATGAGAAATGGTCAAACTTGCGAGTAATTTCTTACCATTTAATACTATTATGAATAAATATAAAAATGGCAATAGGTTAGTATAATATAGTCCATGTTTTCTGAACTTAAATGTTGAGAAACACACATGCATACATATGCACACTATATATATTATAGGGGTGTAACATGTATTCATCCCAGACCATCACAGTACAAGGCTTTTGGTTCGGTCACGCACTCTCACAATGAATACAGTCAGACTCAGTCCAGATGTGCAGTGACTATTAGACAGAAAAAAAAAAACAGCAGTGCAACATCTGAATAGCTATTCACAATGAGCACATCTTTGCATCTGAAAATGTGGCAAGCAGCACTCAGAACATGGTCCGCCATGTTACCGTTGTCATGCCAACTCGCTTCCCCGTAAACAGAAGCGCAACACAAGTCCTGCCTCTAAGTTCTTCCGACTGGTTCAATGCGCTGCTGTGGGTGAAAGTTGAAAACGCTTCATTTTCACAAGCCATCTTTAAAAATGTGGTGCCGCAAAAGACGCATATTATCTAAGTGTAATATGGTCACGAACATCCGTCAAACAATGGAAATATGAGACACCACTGTCTCATCTTGTGAGCATGCAAGTCATTCTGTGAGTAAGTGAGTGGCTTCTCTACATACATAATATTGAACAGTTGTTGTCCGCTCCATGTGCTGTTATGGATGGACAGTGCTAGCGCAGAGAAAGAGAGAGAGAGAGAGAGAGAGAGAGAGAGAGACAGAGAGACAGAGAGACAGAGAGACAGAGAGACAGAGAGAATTTGAATTTAAAAGTGCCTTTTATTACAATAAGTTAATCATCATCATTTCAACATGTCAAAAACTCACAAAATATGCAGCAAAAATATAAATTAATTAATTATAAAAAGTAAAAACTAACTCCTCTTCAACATCTGAACACAATGCCCCACTTCCACACCACCTCGTTTCAAATGCTAACAAATCTTTTGTAGATTTATAAAAACAAAAGTCAATCAGAACTCAAGATTTCACCAAGTTTACAAACATTACCACCACATCTTCCCCAGACAACCTTTCAACCTTGTTTTTTCTGCTCATATAAATAGCTAATTTAGCCTGCCCTAAAACAAAATTCAGAAGTTGACAGTTAAACCTCTTTCTTTTAACAAATTTAAAACCAAAAATAAAAACTTTCACAGAAAACATTTCACGACAGGAAGCAAAAATATTTTCCAAAAGTAAAAATAGCGGTTTCAATCTGTCACATTCCATAAAAGCATGAAAAATTGTTTCTCTTTTTGAACAAAAAGGACAATTAGCAATGACATCATGATTGAGAACTGAAATAAAAGCATTGACTGCAATAGCACAGTGAAGAAGTCTCCATTGAATATCCCGACCTTTTAGACAATGGTGGCTTATACAGTGACCTCCATTCAGGTTTCACATTCTCTTCTACACCCAACATTTCACGCCAAGGTGTGTCAATTTTATTATTTAGTTATTTTTTATTAAAAACTATAACACAGACTTTGTAAAAATCTTTGCCAGTAATCACAGATGAACCAAAGCTCAATGTTTTTTTTTGAGTCCAGGAAAGGTCCTTTAAAATCCTCTAACTTAGGAAGTAATGTGAAAAATGGGAAATAATCCTCTGATTTGGAATCATTTTCTTTTCCACAACTGTCTATTAGTAGAGCTTTTTCTTCATCACTGACCAGTCCTCTCCAGTTCTGTAACATTCGTTCAACAGTCCGCAAGGATCTCATTTTTAAAACATCGGCCACTTCTTGCGTTTTTTTGAAGTCCACTCTGGCAATATGCAACAAACGTCCAAGAGTATAAATCTTTGAATTCTGCAACACTTCATTAAGTCCAAGAAATGAAGAACTGTCCTTTGTTAAGTCAAAACGAGCACCATTTATTAGAGGCTCTTCCAACAACCAGTGGGGGGAGCATGTTCCATTCCTCTGCAAGTTGAACAGACTCCACACCTTAAAAAGATTTCTGTAAAATATTGGCATTCCATTCACATTCAACTTGAGGGGGTCCATTAAAAACAAGGCTTTATCCAACCCCATCCCTGCAACACTGTGTAAAACAGAGCATGACACTGCCCGCCATCCATACTCTGAAGATCCATACAGAAATTTTTGTAAAAATTGTAATCGAAAAGCTGCTATTCTGCTTCTTAGCTGTATCAGCCCCTGACCACCCTCTTCTTTAGTTAAATACAACACACTCTGTGGGGCCCAGTGCAAGTTATCCCAAAAAAAATTTGACTAAAAAACCTTGGATTTCTGTTAACAATTGTGAAGGAGGATCTAAAACAGCCAGCCTATGCCAGAGACTGAAAGCTGCTAAATTATTCACTATTAAAATCCTTCCTTTATATGACATTTTAGGTATTAACCATTTCCATTTATTAAGTCTGCCCTTTATATTAACCGCAATCCCTTCCCAGTTTTTCTGAGTGAAACTTTCATCACCCAAATACACTCCTAGATATTTAAAACCACCTGTTCCCCAGATCAAGCCATCAGGAAGGCTTGGTCTATCTTTTAACCAATTTCCAATTAAAGCTGCTTCACTTTTATTCCAGTTAATTTTTGCTGATGACAGATTTTTTAAATCTTCTAAGACTTCCATTAAAACTTGTACATCATTTTGCTTGTCAATTAAAACCACTACATCATCAGCATAGGCAGACAGTATAACATTATTTTTACAACCAGGTAAATTCAACCCACAAACTTTTTCTCTTAATTGTTGCAACAAAGGTTCAATGGCAAGTGAATACAGCATTCCAGATAATGAGCAACCTTGTCTAATGCCCCTACAGACCTTAAAAGGAGTGCATTATCCACCATTTATTTTCAGTACACTTTCAACATCACCATAAAGTACTTTCACTTTATCAATAAAATCCTGACAAAAACCAAAAGCTTCTAATGTTCTCCACAAATAAGGGTGCTCAACCCTATCAAAAGCTTTTTCTTGATCTAACGATATAAGACCAATTTTAATGTTAAGCAACTTGGAGACATCAAAAATATCCCGCATAAGGGTAATATTGTCAAAAATTAATCTTCCAGGGACACAATAAGTCTGATCTGGATGCACCACTAAATCTATTACTTTTGTTAACCTATTAGCTAACACTTTAGATAGCAATTTATAATCAGCACATAAAAGTGAGACAGGGCGCCAATTTTTAATTTCTAAAAGGTCTCCTTTTTTGGGAAGGAGTGTGATAACTGCTCTACGACTACTCAATGGGAGCCTTCCTGATGCTAGACTGTCATTAAGTACTTGCAAAAGGTCCTCACCCACCTCAGTCCAATAAAATTTATAAAAATCAACCGGAAGACCGTCAATTCCTGGCACTTTGCCAGATTCCATGTTTTGTAAAGCTTTGTACAACTCTTCCATTTTTAAAACACCAGAGATCTCAGCATTTGCCGCCTCAGTCATTTGATTCAAACCTCTAAAAAAGACACCCTCTGAGTCCCACTCTGCACCCAACTCACTCTTATACAAGTTTTCATAAAAATGGTTTGCTCTTTTACGCATTTCTTCAGGTCTAATTAAAATATCCCCTTTCTCAGAGCGTAATGCATGTAGAATACGTTTTTGTCCATTTTTCTTTTCAAGATTAAAAAAATATTTAGATGGTGCATCCATCTGTTCAATACTTAAAAAATTAGAACGAATCAGAGCCCCTTGTGTTTTCAAACCCAGTAGGTCTGCCAACTGAGTTTTTATATTTGAAATTGTCTCTATACAAGTTTGATTATTTGTTGAATCAGCTAGAATCTGTAAATTGATTACCTCTGTCTCCAAGGCTTTCATAGAACTATTTAACTCTTTGGTGACATTACGAGTGTACTGTTGACACAGTTGTTTGATTTGGATCTTTCCAAAATCCCACTATTGGTTTAAATCTCGAAATGAATCTTTTGTTTTTCTAAAATCTTCCCAAAAAAATTTTAAAACCTCCTTAAAATCCTTATTGCATAGTAGATTGGTATTAAAGTGGCAATATGCACTGCGAGGCTTAACTTCATTTAAAAGGAAAGAACACAAAATCATATGGTGATCAGAAAAACTGACTGGAGAAGTGATACAGCTTTTAAAAATGCTCAACTGATGTTTAAAACTATGAAAACGATCCAATCTTGCAAGAGAAAGAAAATTATCACGAGCATGAGCCCATGTATACTGTCTCTGTCCTTCGTGAAAATGCCTCCAAATATCACATAAATCATTCATATTAATAACTTTAATGAGACGTTCACGTGAAGGCATATGAGGTTTATTATGATTTCTGTTAATATGACTTTCTGTACAATTGAAGTCTCCACCCAAAAATAGATATTCTTCATTATTACACTTTTGTAGAACAGTATTAAGTGTATCTAAAAACACTAATCTTTCTATTGCTGATGTTGGAGCATAAACACATATAAAAATGAGAATGTATTTTTCAAAGACTGCTCTTATTTTCAAAAGTCTTCCTTTCACAATCTCATCAACTTGAAATGAGACTGGACAAAATTGTCTAGTAAATAAAATGCCCACTCCACCACTGAGTGTAGTGTTATGACTAAAAACAGCATTCCCATCCCACTCTTGCATCCAATCAACTTCATTCTTAGCGTCACTGTGCATTTCCTGAATGAAAAATAACATCTATGTTTTTATGTTCAATAACCCCAAACAGTTCAGCTCTTTTTTTGCAATTTCGTGCACCATTCACATTTAATGATGCAATGCATACTTCAGCCATAGTTAAACATAAAAAGAAAAAAGCACAAAATGTTGCGATCCATTTTCATAAGTTTAAGTTTTTTCACTTCCATCATTCAATTCTGCATTAAGTTTCTGCACTATTTTTCTCAATCGGTACACTTCTTTGTCTGAAAAACAACCTTCAGCCGTGAAATTTTTAACTTTATCCACAAACTGCCCAACATCTGCAGATTACTCATTTGCTAAGACCCCCCTCTTATTTTTCGTTGTCCTTAGAAATAGTTTGATGTCATCTACTCCATAATTGTGACTGGAAAACTCACTCTGAGACAGTGTAAGGCTTGAATCAGAGAGCTCACTGTCACTCTCTATCTCAAGTTCCTCTTCCACATCAACTTTTTTCACTTGCCGAAAAACATGCACATTGTCTGACTTTTTCCTTTTTAATGGCACCTTAAATACTGGTTTCTCCACGTCTGTTTCATTATGCCTACCGTCAACCTCCCGAACAGCCCCCAAAACAACTTCCAAATTTTGTTTATCGCTTGACTCACCTTTGGCTTCCTCGTCTTCAACATCTTTTGCATTTTGCACTTCCACCTCCACTGAAACCGCCGTGTTCTCCATAGAATCCACACTGTGATCGCCATCATGACCACTCGCTGGCACCACCGCAGGTTCCAGCTCGGAGGCCTCATCGGCCAGTTGCTCACCGCCATTAGCTGCGCCGTTCGCGTCAGCAGGCCGATTGCTTTTTTCGTGTTTGCTGGGACAAGCACGGACCAAATGGCCGACTTTACCACAGCCAAAACACTTAATTTTGTCGGTGGTTATGAACACAACGTAGTCAAAGTCATCCACTCGGAAATTAAGCGCGAGATCTAGATCAGCGTCATTGTTTACAATCATGTAAACAGAGCACCTGAATGAAACAACGTGTTTCAGTAAAGGGGAAGCACCACCAAATGGAATTTTTTTTTAATCGAGGAGACCAGTTTACCGTAGCGAGACAGCGCTTGTGTTAAAACTTCATCACTAATATATGGCGGGACGTTCGAGAGAGTGACTCGTTTAGACGGTAATGAAAGAGGCAGAACCGGAGTGAGGACGCCTTCCAATATGATTCCTCTCTGAACCACTTAATTTGCATTATCTACTGTGCTTAAAAAGATTACTATTGCACTATTCATTTTAGATGCAGACAAAATATTCTCATGTCCCACAATTTCACCCACAGCTAAACAACAGCTCTCCACACTCACTGCAGACGCCACTTTTACACCGTGACGACGCGTGAGCGAGCTCAATCCCCGCGCACCTGTACCTGCCCCAGCCATGCTTCCCACTCCCAAAAACCACACAACCCTTACAACCAATCCCCCCCTCCCAAAAAACAAAACAATAAAAGAAAGAATAAACTCCTACACCATATAACAAAAAGAAACAACTGAAGATCAGAAAAAAAACAGGAACTCACACACGCTCACTCACAGCACACTCACTCACTCCCAGCATGCTCTACGAGAGAGAGAGAGAAATGTTGGAGAAACTATGGAGAAAATGTTGAGTTTTGTATTGAAATCATTAAGTATTTAAGTAAAATGTTAACATTTGTTTTATCCTATAAAGTTCTGATTTATTCAGAGTTTCAAATATATGTTATCATTTACAATTTTATCATTATTTTATCTTTTAATTTTTTACTTTTTTCTGCAACAACAAAAAACATTTTACTGTTAGTCACTTTAATGATTATTTGCCAACTCGACATACTTTTTGTACAATGAGAAATGTAATTTTCAAAATAATGTTATTTTATTACAACTTCAAACTTTCTGCAAAATGTAAAATATCTATTCTAATTATCTATAATGGAATGATCTACTATGTGTGCAATCTAAATGTAGTACAAACTTGCTTGTAATTTCCTGTACAGTACATTATGCTTCCCTGTGTTATACTGTAGCATGGCTTGAATATGACATCCGCAATATGTGGCTATCAAGGGCAGCTTTTATGACATAACAGTGAATAAAAACGATCCATACTGGTAAATCCACAGCAGCATTGATCGTGACCACGCAGCTTCAGCCCGAAGCAATTACGTGCCACTGTTAGTTTGTTGATACAGTAGCGTCAGACCTTTTGGTTTGGAGCTAAACCACTATGACCCAGAGGCAAGGATCAATATGATGTATGGATTTCACTCACTCACTCACTTAGTGAGGTTGAAACACACATCCGTGTCGGTCAAGGCCAGTCATGCTCATCTAGGTCTGTTGTGTTACCGTCGCCTCATTAAAAATGAGACATAGTGCAAAGGTGCATCGAGTTTCCAGACTACCACAGAACAAATACAATTACTCCAATAAAGGTGAACAACTATGCAGAATTCACTTTTATAATGTGTTTGAAGTAAACACAGATGTGTGGCTGGAGTGTGTATAAACAACCAGTCTAATAGTAAACATCCAGCCACTCCCTAATTTTTTATAATCCCAATAAAGAGTCTCTAAACTCTTTCTGAGATCTTAACAGAAGTTTGTGTTGAACATCTTATAAGACAATTGGTTAACAATCGGTAACATTGGTTCATTCTAACTACAACTAGCTACTTTTTTAGGTTTTTGTACACTGAAATCTGACATTTTCATATGCATTTTTTTTTTAGATTCGTAACCTAAAAATGTATCATGCACAGAAACCTTGCACATGGAGTCCGATGTGTATTAATTATTACCTTATAAAAAAATAACTAAATAAATACAAATAAAAAGTTCACCTTTTTATCAAAAGAATTGTGTGAGATTATTTCGAAATTCAAAGTGTATTTCAAGAAATAAGTGGCACTTTGATACTTGCGATACTGCAGCTACATAACACTAATTTCAATAAACCTTAATCAGAGACTAGCAGTATGTCAAAGGTATGGAAACACACACACGCACACACACACACACACACACACACACACACACACACACACACTGCATGCCAGGCATTGAAACCAGTAGGCTACAGCAATGGTTCTTAACGATTCGCCACTTTCTGTCTTTATATTACAAACTTTGTTTGTTATAAAATGCTCCGTGCTCCAATTTACAGTGTCCTGGACTTTGGCTTTCACTTGTACAGTGTCTCTGAATTGGCAAAACCACAGATACGAAGAAAAAAATAAATAAATGAAAAAACTATTGAAAATGGCCAAATTTTGTTGAAATCTGCACCATGTTGACATCACAGGGAGTGACATGGCACAGTACAATCATGTTGGTGACATGTTGGTGTATATCATAAATATTCATAAGACTGAATGTCCTCATTCTATGAGAAGATGCTTTGCTTAATAATCCATGACAGCACATGTTGCTTTACTGACAAATGCTTCAATCTTTGGGATTGTGTGCATTAAGGAAGAGACACATTCATGGATCAAAAGTGGCGCTTTGCTTTTGATTAGACCCCGAGGCTTGAAAACAATTAATTTACATTGAGAGTCTTTACCATTCCTTGATATAACCGATCAAATGGCGCATATAATGACAGACAAAATGAGCCTTACACATTAAAGATACATTCATAAGTATTTGTGCAGCTAAGAAAAAATACAAATGAATCTGCATTTCTTTGTGCATTCAATTTTGAATGCTTCGAAACAGTGAATCGGTTTGGGTTCATTTTATTTAAAACGTTAAAATGCTTAGTTTCTCCCATCACCTCTTTTAACTGCATTAAAGCAAAATAAAATCATCTGAAAAAAAGAAACAGTTCTGAATTGCCTGAAATGAGTCATTAATAAAGGGTCATTCACAGGATGATAACTAAAGGTACATTTATAAAAACCATTCAGAGCATTAAGCAATAGTTCAAATAGCAGAGTTCAGACCACAGCTATAATGATATTGATGTACAATATTAATGTTGGAACGACTTTCAGAACAATTTTACAGCTTATATAAAAATTAAAAAAATCAAACAAGAAGGGCTCACACATTTTAAGCAGCAGACAAAATTGCAGGGCAGCTCACTGATGTTAAACACTCTTTTCAAATATGAATATCTAAAAAAAAACAATCGGTCATACCTTTCAAATGAATGGTGAGAGGTCAATCATGCTGACGATACACTGAACATCTTTTAGAGAAATATTGCCAGGCAACTTTGCGAAATTATGGAATTAGCGGACAACCAGGTGAGAGACAGATCAACTAGACTGGATCCAGATACAATTTTGTTGTCAATTTTAGTTGCTTTAAAAGTGTATTAACAGCGTTAGGCTTTCGATATCTTTGTGTTGCCATCTTTGAAGATGCAAAAATGAAGCCAAAAAAAATCTGAGTTTGTTTTGTTTTCTTGCCTAGAAGGCAGGAGATATACAAAACAAAATTAGGATACTTTGGCATAGCAGGGGCACTTTAATCTAATAAAACTGGGCAATTTTTGTTACACATTCATATATTTAGAAAGAGTCACAGCTGCCTGTGACTGACAGATACACTTGAGCAAAGTGATGATCATTTTTTCCATGCTCAAAACGTCAAAGTAAATTTTCTACATGACAAGTTAAATGAGTTTCTTGTCAAAACAAATGTATACAGATCTAAAAATATTTTGCATGTTGGTGCGCTGCCAGTGTATAATTATGTGGCTAAAGATTAGCATGAATTATTAAATGAAGCATTTTCCCCCAGAGCTGTGAGGGAGAGACTGCCAGATGCCCAGTGGCTCAACAAAAATTCAATAGCTTTGAATCTGAATACAGGAAATACTTTTTCGTTAAAATACGTGAAGTGGGAGCCAAATTTCTTCAAAGAATCTGGGGAGTACTGGCAAAGAAAGTCCCACAATTAAAAGATTAAAAAATTTTCAATGAAATTATGTACTGAAGTAGCCACCACACATTATAGGGAACAGCAAGGAGGAAGCAGTTTTCATATTTCTTTGCAACCTTGAGAAATGAAACGTGCAATAGTATTCAAATTTATTCAGACTATTTAATCTTTGCAATTTTTTGGAGAATTTAACATTTTTTAAGTTTCTAAAGTACTACCAAAACATGTTGAACATTGCTTCACTGAAGAAGTTAATCTTTTCCTAGTTTTCCCTTTATGTATGCAAAATAAATTAATCTATCTACCTACACTACCTGACAAGTCTTGTCGTCAATGCCAGTTGTAAGAGCAACAAATAATAACTTGACTTCTAGTTGATCATTTGAAAAAGTGTCAGAAGGTACATTTGTTTGGTTAATCATCTGTTAAACTGCATGCTAATCCTCACAAATACTGCAAAAGTCCTATTGGAACCCGCATGGACCAAAGATTCTCAAAGAAATCAGTCAAGTTTGGTGAAGGAAAAATCATGATTTGGGGTTACATTCAGTATGGGGGCGTGCAAGAGATCTGCAGAGTGGATGGCAACATCCACAGCCTGAGGTATCAAGACATTTATGCTGCCCATTACATTACAAACCACAGGAGAGGGCAAATTCTTCAGCAGGATAGCACTCCTTCTCATACTTCAGCCTCCACATCAAAGTTCCTGAAAGCAAAGAAGGTCAAGGTGCTCAGCCCAGTCACCAGACATTAACATTTTTGAGCATGTCTGGGGTAAGATGAAGGAGAAGGCATTAAAGAACGGTTACAGAAAGCAGGTAAGACAAAAACAGAATGCAAAAAATTAAAAATAACCAAGTAAATAACAGTGTGAGAATGTGGTAAAAACTGAAAACGTGGTAAAAGTCAGACGAGGGCTTTTCTTTTTCCTGGATTGCTTTTGAAAATTGTTGGTTGGGTTTAGGGAAGTGGGTGGGCTGGTTAATCAATAAAATTGGTTGGATTTAGGGAAGGAGGGGGGGTGGGTCAGTCGATCAGTTAGTCAGACGTTCAGTCAGTCAAACAGTCAGTCAAACAGCGGCCTCTGGTGGGTTAACGCGAGAACGGCAGGCGCGAATGGCACTCGCGAAAGAAATTTGAGATCTCAAAAAGCATACACAGCGGCCTCTTGTGAATTCGAGAAAACAAAAACTGCCTCCAGAAATGTATCTAGAGGTACGTTTTCAGAATGAGCCTGGGTTGGTTTTTGTGGTATGAATACAAAATACAAAAGAGAGAGATCGACTTAGAATGTCACTTACCTGATTAATAATGATTTGTTCAGCTGTAGTTTGAAACTTACTTTGAGAAAACGCTGAGTTTTTCTCCCTCTAAAGGACTTATTATGCAGTCTCTGTCGCCATCTTCTGGCAGAATGTCAACTGTCACTTTCTTTGGTCTGCTTAGACAGGCTGATGCAGCTGATGCACTGAATCGAAATTATAAATATTTTAAAATAGGCACTATCCTTATAAATAAACTTGAGTGAAGAGGCTGTACAAGTGCTGTTATTGCAGAATATCGCATGGCTATCAACCAATCAATTCAAGAACCAGACAGAACTGTTGTGTGCATAT
>CAIGQW010054176.1:3774208-3796835 GCA_903798125.1 Danio choprae
ATTTATTTATTTATTTATTTATTTATTTATTTATTTATTTATTTATTTATTTATTTATTTATGATGCACATTATTTTTGCCACTGTAAAGAGTTGCCTGTAATAAACAGTTGCCTGGAGCTTGAGATTTACAGTTGTTTTATGTTTATTGATGTTTTTTAATAGCATTACGTGACCTTATTCTTTGCTCTAATAAAACTAGATTTTAAAAAATAACTCTTCAATTAAAAAAATATAAAAAATATAAAAATTGATAATACATAACAATCTGTTAAACATCATAAATATTACTAACCCAGACAATATATCAATATACCACATCTGTAATATGGTACATATTAAATGGCTTTATTAAATGGCTATTTACGGGGCTGCACGGTGGCGCAGTGGGTAGCACAACCGTCTCACAGCAAGAAGGCCACTGGTTCGAGCTTCGGCTGGGTCAGTTGGCCTTTCTGTGTGGAGTTTGCATGTTCTCCCCGTGTTCGCATGGGTTTCCTCCAGGTGCTCTGGTTTCCCCCACAAGTCCAAAGACATGCGGTATAGGTGAATTGGGTAAGCTAAATTGTCTGTAGTGTATGTGTGTAAATGAGTGTGTATGGATGTTTACCAGTGATGGGTTGCAGATAGAAGGGCATCCGCTGCGTAAAACTTATGCTGGATAAGTTGGTGGTTCATTCCACTGTGGCGACCCCAGATTAATAAAGGCACTAAGCCGAAAATAAAATAAATGAATTAATAAATGGCTATTTACCAAATAAATACATAAAAACAAGAAAAATAGACAGCCCTTTGCAAGTATGTTTTTTAACAATAATTTAGTATTAAGTAGCTTACATTTACTCCATCTGGTTTCACTCTACCAATGTCCTCAGGTCTTTACACTGGCTCCCAGTTACATTCGGAATAGATTTTAAAGTATTATTACTTGTCTATAAATCACTATGGCCTCAGACCTTAATACATTACAGATATGCTCACTGAATACAAACCTAACAGATCACCCAGGTCTTTAGGATCATCTAAACTAGAAATTCCAAGGGTTCATTCAAAGCAGGGTGAATCGGCCCTCAGCTGCTGGAATCAGCTTTCAGAAATGATCAGATGTGCTCCAACATTAGGCATGTTCAAATCAAGACTTAAAACACATCTGTTTAGCTGTGCCTTTACTGAATGAGCACTGTGCTACATTGGACAGATCGCACTATTATGTCTTTCTTTTCTTTTTCATTCTTTTAAACCCTGTTTTAACACATTTTAAACTGTTTTTAATCACTTTTATTATTTGTTTTTATTTTAATAATTTATCAAATGTGCTATATAAATACACTTGCCTTGCCTTGACAATGATAAAAACTATTGTATTCATATAAATAGATATGCATACATATTTATAATCAGTCAACCAACTAACTGATCAATCAATCCATCATCACCAACCAATACTATTTCTATACTTTTGAAATTAAAATATACTGGTAATTTTCTGCCGGGACATTATTCATTTTTCAACACATTGTTTTTTTACAATGTACTTTAGTTTGAGACTAGGCATGGAGGTCCACTTAATTCACCAAGGTCCACTTAATGCAAATTTCTGCCCTTGCCACTGTTATAACATGAATGAGTTCTGTCACTCAATGGCCATTGACAAATCCTCATCTGTGGCATTATGCGAAAGTGAAGTATCCATTGTATACAGATTACAACATTTCGTTAGTAGTATGTCACATGGGTAATTTTCATCTATTTTTTATGACTACTTTTAATTCAATTAAAAGCACTCTATTCACATAACTGTTTATCGCCTACTATATAACTTAGGTAAGTAAATGGCATCCCTAAATAAATCTTTTTTTTTCTTTTTCTTTTATATTAATTGCATTAAATGACTTAGTGATTATTTAGTTTCAAATTTCAACATCTGAATAATTCACTGACTTACTGCCACCTAATGGTGAATGAATACAACATTCATGGGTGGAAAATGTAGAAAATTAGCCACCAATGCAAAGAAAGAAAAAGCATAGGCTATCTTTTTTTAAAGGGTGAACAATTTCATTAAACCATGCATGAAAGTTTTCACACCGCCAAAATGTTATGCACTCTTAAATGTCTCCATTCATGTCATTCAGCATTTCATTTGCACTACCAAAAAGCCTTAAAAGAAGGATACCTTGAATGAGTGTTTTTGAATGATTAGGCTGTGCTCTACATACAAGCAATCTCTTATGGAAGAAGGGAAGAGGTAAAAAAAAAAACAGCTCTTCTATTAACATTCTCTCTCAGTCTTCTTTGCTCAGGGTACATCTGTCACACAAGAGTTAGTTGAAATCAAATGGCATGGGAATACCATCTATTTGTCAGCTATGAGCGATGCGATGCCTGATTCGGATCGGGCCACAGCACATAGTAGAACAACAGTCTCTCAGAAGAGCGACAAAAAAAACTAATAAAAAATACCAGGGGAAATGGTAAAGATTGCTTTGGCCCCTTGGTTATTGTTTTACAGGATGCATCATATCTTTTGTTGTTGTGCAGAATCTGTTCAGACTCATGTCAGATAAGACGATTATTACTCGTACATGGAGGGAATCCAGATGTGACCGCTATAGAGAAGCACAGAGAGGGAAATTTTGAAGGTTTTAAATGTTTAAGTTTCTAGCTTGCAAAGCACTGGCAAACATTTTGTCTAGTTTAAGCAGTTTCTGTAGAGGTAGGCAAAGAGCTGAGGTGAAGGCCTAAACCATTCTGAGCAGTAAACCTCATAAAAAAGCACTTGAACTGAATTCACTTTTTCAAAGAAAGATTATGTTTTCGAAATGATTGAATAATGCACGTTGATACAGTCTGTAAGCATTTGGGCTTTTAAGATACTTAAAAATTTAATATTGCATTCTATAACAAAACAACAACGAATCAGTTAGCATTCATTTTAAAGAAAGGGACCACAAGCCCACTTTCCGAGCAAAACACAGTTTCTCTTGTGAATGTGGTATGTGGAGGCCATTTTCAGCTGACATTATTAAACTTACATGGTCGCCAAGTACATTTGTTTTAGGTCGAAACTGTTGTCAGTTTTAAAAAATTGATCCTTGTGACTGATTTTGTGATGCAGTGTCACATTTAAAGACTATAAAAAATACAGTACTTTTCTCAAACAACACTTAACATACTACTGTCATGGAAATTTTGTTTCTTAAAATATCTAAATCTGGTCTAAAAATTCAAAAGATAATACATTATTTTCTCTTTTTACAGAGGCCAATCATCAAATTACAAATTGCTAATATATATATATATATATATATATATATATATAAATTATTTAAATATATTAGTTTTGTTTTTTTGAGGAAATATTAGGTTTTTTAAGCAATTGCATGATCCTTTATTTTCTTCCTCTCCTCCAGGTGGCAGTCACCAGTTTCAACACATTTATGCCAATTGTATGTATTTTTGATGGTTGACAGTGGTTATCATGGGCTCTTTTTATAGATAGATTCCATTCATTTATTCATTCATTTTCTTTTCGGCTTAGTCCCTTTATTAATCTGGGGTCGCCACAGCGGAATGAACTGCCAACTTATCCAGCATATGTTTTACGCAGCGGATGCCCTTCCATCTGCAACCCATCACTGGGAAACATCCATACACACTCATTCACACTCATACACTACGGACAATTTAGCTTACCCAATTCACCTGTACCGCATGTCTTTGGAATTGTGGGGGAAACCGGAGCACCCGGTGGAAACCCACGCAAACACGGGGAGAACATGTAAACTCCACACAGAAATGCCAACTGACTCAGCCGGGACTCGAACCAGTGACCTTCTTGCTGTGAGGCGATTGTGCTACCCACTGCGCCACCGTGCTGCCCAGATAGATTCCACTAGTTTTGATATTTGACATCTAACGTAGGGAAATTCAAACCTTTAAAAAAAAAACAACGTCCCATTACTTTTTGGCTCCACTGTATTACATATGTGATGGATATGCCACCGGTCTCCTCCTGGTGGATGTGTAACACAACCAAATTTGGATCCTTTTTACGTGATTCATTGGTTTCAAATAAAACACTTTTTTACCAACCATTGGGGTCGATGATCAGTGAAGCCAACTGAAAGAAATGATAGCCCCTTGAATTAGAAAAATGGCATTTAAATTCAGCTGTGTGTTTTCTATCAAGCTGCCAGTTAACAATTCATGCTCCAACTGTCATCCTTCAATACGGCAGCCTACGTTCCGCTTTCACACAGGTCTGATTGACGTCAACATTGTTTCATACTTTTCTGCCAAACATTACAAACACTAAATGTCTTGGTCAGACGTTACAGGCCTTTCAAACACGTCCTAATGTAAGACGACAGATAGGGGCAGCGGAGAAGGCGGCTTGCGCATTTTCTGTATAAATCATTAACTCTGTCAACAGATAGTATACGCGTTTGTGACTTTTATCAAAAATAAAACAAGCTCGCAGCAGCGGAATATTCATCTGCATGCAAATGATTCCTGAGGCTTCGGGAAGACTGCAGTGTGTTCACAGCTGTGTTTTGTGATAGGCCGAACTCTCAGGGTGGGGTTAATTGACAACTTTAGTGCCACAATACGTGTATCTGTGGTTTCATTCTGTTTGTCAGCCAAAACGCTTGCACTGCAACCTGGCTCCCTTTGTTGACTCGAGGCTGGTAAACAGGCCGTTCTAGTACTAAACTCTGTTTTAAAATGCAATTCAGCACTGCTGTACAATCACTGGCTTATGTTGGGCGAATAAAATGTTCGCACTCATCCTGTGTTACTGACTGACTCAGCATGTGGCAGCATGTGATCTCGGTTTGTCTGTGCTGTGACTGTCCCGCTGGAATAAGGGTCGGCAGGAAATGAGCAAATGACTTATGCAAATTGAAAAGCAATTGAAATAACCACTGCTGCGACTCGCTTTTTCTGCAAAAATGAATTTGTTTGTAATGATATGTGGCAAATTTCTAACAATACGAGTCACGCTTGGCTGCTTCAGCAAAAAAAAAAAAACAAGGAGGCAAGAGGCAAGGTCAATGGCAAGGTCGTATTCTGAGATAGAACTGTTATATCATTATATTTAGACTCTAAAGTGCCTTATTTTGTCTGAAAGTTGCCTAAAAAGCTGCATGAGATTTTTCTAGTCACACAACACCGATTAAGTGCAAATAACATTGACCTTAGGAGTAAATATGCAGAGTATCAGAAGCTTAACTTGTTTGAAGTTTTTTCTCCTCAGCAAATAACATGCCTGGGTGATTTTCTTGTCTAATGAACAAAACTCGGGGAAACAGCATGTAAGTGCAGCTGTTTCACACTACTGCGATCTCCAATCAATTTGGGCGCAAATAGCATTGTGCTTAGTGCAACTGTAAATATCCTTCCTGCTGTAAACTACACTAACGTGGGCTTAAGTGGGCTCTTGGTCGTGTATCTGCCTAAGGCCGGCGTTCTGAAGCCAGCGGGACTAGGATGAAGAGATTCAGCAGGAGCTTTGGTCTATCCCCACCTCCCAGAACTTCCATCCCTCTCTCACAGCTGTGTTTACACCTCTCGTGTACCATCTGCATGTACCCAAGAGTCCTTGGGTTATAAGTGCCCCTTTTTTCCACAAAAACGGTGCTGGTGTTTGACGAGATAATCTGAGTACTTTGGAACTTGCACTTTTTCTCAGAATCATGACAGAACGGATCACAAACAAACATAAACCCTGTGTTTGAGTACGTATTCTAACTTCCTTACTAAAAAGAGATAAGTGGTAACTATCCAAATTTATAGTATTCATTAAAAAAAATATATTTTTAGTGAGACTACAGGGCAAACCTGCATGATTAATAATTAAAAGATCTTGATTAAAATGCCAGCCAACAAAGAGGAGCCAGTGATCACACTGGCCCCTCTTTGTTGGCTGGCATTTTAATTGGGGCAATTAATTGGGGCACTTGGGGCAAAACCTTAAAAGCCCAATGTGGACAGCCATTGTGGACCCCAAAAGCAGTGAGAAATAGCAATAACTGGACACAGTATGGCCACATTTACAGAATAAAGGAACACTGGGCAAATTGTGGCCAAACTATGGGCACATGGGGCAAAGCATGGGCACACTGTGTATCATATGTAACATATGTAATGTGGGTATAATGTGTGAAAAAGTAAGTATACTGTTGGAACAATGGGGAAAAAGTAGTTATACTGTGGGAACACTGGGAAAAGTGAGAGGATACTTTGGGAACACTAGGGAAAGTTTATGTGGGTATACTGTAGGAACACTTGGGAAAGTGTGGGCAATTTGTGGGAACACTGTCGAAAGTGTGGGCATACCAAAGGAACACTTGGGTGGACAAGTGTGGATTTTAAATCAAACCAAATGTAGTACCTGCAATCGTTGGCTATGTTCTGAATAGCATGCACAGCATAATAACTTTCAATTTGCAAATGAAGACATTATGAATAATTCAAACCCTATTAAAAACTTGTGTAGCCCTGCTAAGCACAGAGGTGCTGAACTCTGTTGCACGAAAGTGATCATTTTCAAATCTAAGATGTTCTGGCAGCAGCAGCGGTCGAGTCTGTAACCGTCCCAACACGCATACATTTATTTAGATCTGACCTTTTGGTGCAGCTTTTCAGTTTTTCCAGTGTGCATTGTCATTTAATGCAACATGCTTATTCATCATCTCTGTGTAAATCATATGTAATCACAGGGATTTTTGCAGTTGTGTGGGTCAATAAGAGATGGGGGAAATCACAACCCTGCATAAATTTGTCAGCTTAAAAGCAGCCAAGAGTATTATGGGTTTGTGTCTTCTTTTGCACA
The DNA here is from genome assembly GCA_903798125.1 of Danio choprae. Lineage (NCBI taxonomy): Eukaryota > Metazoa > Chordata > Actinopteri > Cypriniformes > Danionidae > Danio > Danio choprae. The sequence goes on from CAIGQW010054176.1 coordinate 3,781,046, forward strand.
TTTACCTAAGATTTACCCATGTGCATGTAAAATAATCAGACAGAGGTACATTTTAGTATGTTTTTATTCTACTAACAGTGAGTTGACAACATCTACATTTTATTAACATCAAAAAATCCTACAAATTCAGTGCATTTGAGGCACAAATAAAAAACTTCAAGTGGTTACTTTATATGGATGGATACAGTTGTATTATTCATGTTAAATTCTAACTAAACTTTACCTTCAAAATTTCACATCAAAACAATAAAAAGCTGTTGTAGCCCTACGAGTATTATATTCAGTAGGATATTACAGCCTTTATAAATGTTTTGTTAAGTTTAACACTTTTTTTTAAAAAGTTTGCAGTACCAGGACAAATTATACATTTCATACATTCACAATGTTGCATGGCATGAAAAATACATGATGATAAAGTGGTGAGAAATGGAAAAAATAAATCATTTACCTATATTATTCAGTAGCTATTTCAGAAGAATTTAGTTTTACAGTACTGTATGTAGTTTATTTGCTGTTTTCAACTAGTCTATGCTGGTTCAAATGGTTTCCAAGCTGTTTTTTTTTATTCATTAATGAATTTATTATTTATTTGCTTGCTCATTTGTCCCCAAAACAACTTCAATCTATTCTCTTTAACACAAAATAATGTGCATCTGGCATGGTTTCCTAATGGAAGACTACTGAATATGTTAAATGTGGATCAAACAAGAACAAAGTATGACGGGAACCAACTGTAGCTTGCAGATGGAGCTGCGATATTACACAAAATATCGACAGTGAATACCCTTCAACAAGATCAAATAAACATCAAAAGCTTCACAAGATCCACAACTTTCCTGCAATTAGTGGTGCTTGTATCTTTCCACTACCAGCTGCTAATGAACTTGCTTGTTAAGTAATGGTGATTTGAGCAGACGTTTCAAATGACTGCCATATGGTGAAAATGTTTTCAGGTTGTGTATGTAAGAAAAAAATGCCCACTAAAAACTATTTTAATTAAGCTTTACCATTCGCCATCGCAGAAATTTAGGCTGTCAAGTGTTTTGAAATCCATTTCACAAGCTTTTAACACTCGTACAGCACTGACCTGCCCAAGCTTGACTTTCAACATTGAATCATGCGTTCACATTATCAAAAGTCAAAGGGTGGGAGTATTCTCTGAGAGACTGCACAAAAGCATGGAAGCCCCTTTCACTTGGCTTTTCACTTTCCAATGATATGATTTTCTCAGACGCGAGGGAATAAAGCCCCCTCAGCAGCTCTGTGGCATGGTCAAATCCAAAGAATTTGATTCACTAAAGCTTGGACACACTAAAGCCTCAAGGAAATGTTCGCTTTGAATAGTTTAGACCCTGATTATGGTGAAATGTGAGATTTAATACATGGATAAGGATTCCCAACAGGGAAAGAAGGACTTTCCAGATACAGGTACGGTCACTATTAGCCTTTTAGTTGCAGATATTCTCATTGGAAGAAGGGGCTTTCATGAGATCATAAGATCTGTTAATTTAGGATACATTTTTCTGGAGAAGTAAATGGCACAGAGCAAAACGTCATATTTTGTACCACGTGTTCAGTGAACTCAAAAATGAAGGTTTTGTAATGTACTCAGCTTTATGTCATTCCAAACTCAGATTACTTTGCTCCTTCCAAATATCCTGGCCATCGTTTTTAGTATAATGAATTTTACTGAGGACTACAGCCATCAGGCTCCAAAATAACAAAAAAATCTGCATAAGAAAACTGTACCGTGTGCTATGATCTCTAAAATGTCTTAAATGAGTCAGATCTTTTCAATGAATCGTTTGAGCTTGTTATCAAATTGGTTTGTGTGACGTTTGTTTTTCAGTTCAACTCAATGATCCAGTTTTACATCCACTGTAGAAAAAAATCATCAAAGATGCCACCACTTAACTTTATTGTATTTATTTAGTTATTTATCACACAAATCAATTTTATGTATTATAAAACTTAGTGTAGCAATTTGTGAGATGAAACAATCAAGTTTTTCTCTTGACATCTGACTGTAGTGTCTGAAACGTAAATGATAGTGAATCAGTTGAGCAACTTAAAGTCATTCTGGATGATTTGTTCAGTCATCAGTTCAACTCCGTGACTCAATGATCCAGTTTCAAAAGACTTTGACACCTAAAACATGCCTGTATAAAATTGCTGTGGCTTGTAGTCAAAACTACAAATACAAAGGTATTTATTGAACAAACACCACATTACACCAATCCATAGCAATGTCTCATTCTATTGAGATATTTTTCAATGAAGCAAATGACTCACTTCACAAACTCAGACAGGATGATTTGTTCCTGAATCAGTAATTGAGCTCATCTCACTGACTTGATGATCAGTTTCATTGGTTTACTGGAGAGGAAAATTATCAATCAATTAATGCCATAACTGTTGGACAATTTGTCACACAAATCAATTGCTAATCTTTCCAATTATACTAAATTATAGCAACTAGTCAGTATTTGTATAGTTATCAACCAAGACCTAGACCAATCTCTAGCAAAGACTATTTGTTCATTAAATCAGTGGAACCAGGTTAAAAATAGGTATGGATTATTTGTTTTAGAATCTTTTCTCCAGTTCAACTAACTGATTCAGTGATTCAGTTTTATTGTTCTGGCAAAATAATCAATGAAGTAACCACTTAAACTGCAGCTGTTTGAACAAAAATATGTTGTTTGATTTATTAAACTAGGAAATATGAATAACATGGACAATTCAATGATGCTTTTATATTCTTTTGAAAGCTTAATAACTTCCTAAGGGTAGGTAACAATCAATTGTTTTTACAAGAATAAGAAAAAGACTGTGAGGAATAAAAGTACAGTGCATTCAAAATATTATAATGCTGTTTGATAGAATGCCAACAGTTTAGCTGACAAAATAAAATTGGATTACAAAAAAAACAATAGTAAAAGTACTCTGTTATCTAAGTCCATAATAACTGTGTTCCATTAGTCTATCCCTCACAGCTTCATTTTCATCTGTGTTTAATTCAACATAGCTTTAAACCCAATTAAGGACTATTTATCGTAACTGAACTGAAAAGAATGACCCGTATGTTAATTCAAGAGGAAGTCAAAAGGGTATTGGAATGACATGAGGGTGAGTAAATCAACAAATTTCAGCTCAAACGGTGAGAGGAAGTTGCCAGATCATAAGTGTGCTTTCCATGGTGGCTGTCACCGAACCCTCCCTCAGTCGACGGAAACCTTTACCACCCGAGATGACCGCGACTGAGGTGACCCTGTCCCGCCTTACCCCGTCCCTCTCGCAGGGTCGACCCCGGACCCACATGTCTGGATCATCGCTGAGTTCATAAATGGAGCCATCTTCCATGCTGTGCTCCAGAGACTCCAGAGAAGAGTCTGAGGCTTCGTCCCCTCGTGCAGTTAATGGCCGCCCGGGTAACCCTGAGGTTGAGCGGAGACGGTACTGTAGTAAAACACCCCGCCCCTTCCCTTTTCCATCCACATGAGCAGAAATACTGGGCTGCTGGAGAGATTCCTGAGAGGACGAGTCGCTGCGGTCCTCCACTCCACAGGCCGAATCATGACCTTCCATCACAGAGTCCCGTTTTAGAAGATCAGGGGACAATGTGCTGGAAAGCGCAACTAAGAAATCCACAGGGCCGCAGTGAGCATTGAAGGACATCATCCCCTTACCTGAGTCACATTAAAACACAAATCGCTTTCATCAGTAAAAAGCAGAAAGAACCTTTGATAACTGATTTGCATTATTACATGTTGAAGTGCATATTGCATACTGAAATTACTTTGAAATAAATTAACTTCCAAAACTGATCGTAATTTGTTCATCCTTCATAGTTCCCATTACCATTTGCATATATATATATATGTCTATTCTGTGGAGAACAAAAGAAGAACTTTTGAAGTTTTTTTTTTTTTGTCATATAAGGAAGATTCATTTTGGCAATGCACCTTATGGAAACTAAACCATAGTGCACATTTCAAAAGAGCATACAGCAGTTCAATTATTTTTCTATAATCTCTGATTATATATAAACATATTAGGATTTCCACATAAATATTAATCAACATTAAGATTCATGATAATCATCTCCACTTCTGCACTCAAACAACACTGATATGCACTTATTTTGTTTGAATATCAAACATTTAGACATTTTTTTTTAACAAATATACACTTTTACAAATATACACTATTTCCAGTGGGGAAAATAAGTATTGAACATGTCACCATTTTTCACAGAAAACATATTTCTAAAGGTGCTGACTTGAAATTTTCCCCGGATGTTGGTAACAACCAAATGAATCCATATATGCAAAGAAAAAAAATCTAATTAGTTTACAAATTAAGTTATGCATAATAAAATTAAAATTACATTTTTTAAATTAAAATTAAAATGATGCAGGGAAAAGGTATTGAACAAACAAAGAAAAGGTGGTGTAAAAAGTCAGTGAAAGGCCAGACAGCAGATGAAATCTGTCAGAAGTTCTTCAGTTCTTCTTCATTGTAAATTAATATTAGTTGCTTCAGTCCAAAATCTACATTACCAGGGTAGACAATGACCCAAAACACTGCCAAGGAAACTCTCAAATGCTTTCAGAGAAATAAAATCAAACTGTAGAATGGCCCAGCCAATCACCTGACTTGAACCCAATAGAAAATACAAATTAAAGATCAGATTTGATAGATGAGACCCACAGAACCAATCAAGATTTATACACTTTGTATAAGTCTGTAAAAAAGCTTTATGGTAGTCTTATTATGTGTTTCATTCTTTCAGGTGCTTAAAGTATTGACATATTAAAAATGGCTTTGTAAACATTTATCAATACTTTTTTTTTTAAACTTAAAAAACAACAACAACAGATTTGCAACAACATTGTGTCCAGTAAATAATTGCATTTTAGAGTGAACTATTTACTTAACAAAGACCTAACTCTTTTGAATCATCACATAATTCATCTTTTCATTGCAGAATAACTTTTTCAAAAGGACAAATGCACCACAAAGAGCACCATCTGTGTACCTGTAATTTTGGGGATGCCCTCCAGCTTGGGCACAGGCAAGGTGATGATAATACCCTGAGCAGTGCCTACCCACAGCAGCCCCTGGCAAATCAACAGACTGGTGACCCTTGTGCTCTTTTGACCTTCAAAACAAAAGAAATCACATGCAGCATTATTACTCACAAACTATGCAGTATGATCCCATTGTTAAAAAAATAACAAACTGTGCAAAGGATATTTAAAAAACAAATGTCTGCTTTTAAATCAATTATGGTTTCCATGGAAATGTGGATTAAAAGCCCTGATTGCCTCCCCCTTGCAGTTTATTTAACTGGTCAATTATAGTGGTGTGCAGGTATGACAACATTTAGATTGTTGTTTACACAAAAAGCAACCCGGAACATTTAATTGACTTCATTAAAAGTACCCAAATCACTGACCCTTGGGTCTTCAGAATGTAATTACATCAGAAAAGAACATCATACAGTAGCACAGCCTTGACTACAAGTATGGCCGATTGCTCAATTTATGGTGCCTATTTTTCATAATTGATTGGAAAGTTGCTAACTGATTTGTTTCCCTGCCATGCACTCTTTAGGTTGCTATAGTGCTTGTAAAGTCTTTGGATAATGTGTAAATGAAGCATTTTCACTTAGTCACCAGGAAATCAGTGAAGGTCATGAAAAAAACATTAACAAACGCAGCGCATTAAGGAAAACTCCTCCTTAGAAATGTCAGCTGTCCAGTTCTGCAGAACATTCACTTATTATACGTTCTTTTTTCCGCGCAGGAGGAATCGTCTTAATAATAGATTGTCAAATAAATCTGCAGCTCTACAGTAATGAATTCATAAATGCTGAAAACATAAGATGCTGACGTTTGGGGAGAAATGTTTTATTGGATGTCCTTGACGCATAATGCATACTTCTGCCTCATAATCATCGAGATCTAAGATTAAAATGGGTTATGTATCTGATAACGTTAAATTGTGCAGTGCTGTAGATAATGCAAAATGAAAATCGGGATTGTATTCAAAGCCCAGTATTAATCTTCAATTTAATTACCACACATCCTTGAATTGAACCTTTTAAGTTGCATTAATTAATTAATACTAATATATTATAAACAATACAATTAATTAACAATACTGTATGTATAAATAAACTCAGCATAATAAGTACTGTAAAATGTATTAACTGAATATAATTAATTGTTAAGGGCTGCACGGTGGCACAGTGAGTAGCACAATCGCATCACAGCAAGAAGGTCGCTGGTTCGAGCCTCGGCTGGGTCAGTTGGCATTTCTGTGTGGAGTTTGCATGTTCTCCCCGTGTTTGCGTGGGTTTCCTCCGGGAGCTCCGGTTTCCCCCACAAGTCCAAAGATATGCGGTATAGGTGATTTGGGTAGGCTAATTTGTCCGTAGTGTATGTGTGTGAATGAGTGTGTATGGATGTTTGCCAGTGATGGGTTGCAGCTGGAAGGGCATCCGCTGCGTAAAACATACTGGATAAGTTGGCGGTTCATTCTGCTGTGGCGACCCCAGATTAATAAAGGGACTAAGCCGAAAAGAAAATGAATGAATGAATAAATTAATTGTTAATTCATGATACTGAATGCATTAAATATTATTAACATGCAGAATCTTGGTCCTGTGAGTTTTAATCAAATTGATTTGATTTCTTCAATATTTCACACAGTCTCTCAAGAATCTGTCACTTCTACATGTTTTTTTATTGTACTTCAGTTAATTCATTTAAAATTTCAATTCATATAAGGAAACAAAAGTTGCATGCCCAGTAATATAAGAAATGGTGTTTCATTTGATATTATACTGTTGATATTATACTCAACATGGTATAGTACATGAATATAGTACATTGAATGACTGATGGAAGATCATTGAATTATTAAAAGATAATGAATAAATATAGACTAATATGAATTATCTAGAAACTATGCACACTGGATAATGTTGTTAAAGTGGTCGTATTATGCATTTTCACTTTTTGAATATGTTAGTCAGTGTGTAGTGTGTACTGTATGTTTGAGCACAAAAAAGGTCTAGAAAGTTACAAATCTCAAAGTCCACTCAAAATTAAGATCTTCTTTCAACAACTGTAATAAATGGGCTTGTTTAAACTACAAGCATTTTTTTCCAGGGTTTATGATGTCACAAAGTGGCCCAAATCCCACTGATAGAAATTCAAATCGTTGCTGATGGGCAAATCAACAATACCGTTACTCATATCAATACCTGATATGTCTTTGCCAATACCTGATATGACTTATGCTGCATGCAAAATGTCTGTGCGATCCTCATGACCAACATTCTCAGCTCAAATGCTTGATATTTCAATTCTCAATATTTAAACAATCCTAAAAATGATCAGGATTGATCATTGGACTGGTAAGTTTGACCTCATGGTTTTGGCAAGGGACATGGCAACACTGAAACACCGCCTAGCTCACAATGTGCTGGCAGGCCTTCATCAAACCCAGAACTAATCAAGCTGTTTCTACCAGGCTGGAAAGGTATTGTAAGAATATAAATAATGTGGAAGATAATGTGCTTTTTAAACCACCAAGCAGAATCAAGACTTTGTAAACAAGCACGATAACACCCCTTTAAATGATTATTTTATAGTATTTAAAATTCTCTACCTTGTAAAAAAAAATTTCCCTTATGGATCTGACTTTCCCCGTTATTATTAGAGAGGATGGATTCAGCCTCAGTGCTTTTAGGAGATGTCTGACTTGATTATCGTGTCTGAAGTTTCTAGCCGAGGAGAAACTGCAGAATAATCGGCTGACTTTAAGACAATAATTAATTCATCAGCCATCACTCGGGAGCAAACCTGTGGGATTAGCAGACCATTGATCTGAAATAACCATATCAGTCCTCCTATGTGTGATGCTTGTAGATTAGCATATATTCAGGAAAACCAACGGCATGTTCTCTGGGCCTAGAGTTAAAAAAAGAGGGGAAGAAAGCATCTGCCAAAGCTTATTTTCACTTTTGTGCTCTGTGGACTGTAAACCCCTCGACATAACACGAAATGGGAGCGTTACCTCACTCAACAAGAACTACATATTTAAACACATCTTGCTGCGTAAGTTCGACAACAGCCTCAGGGTCCCAGGACCTTCACAAGAGTCTTCACCTCAATCCTCAGCTTTTTTGCCTTTATGTGTCTTGTGAAATACAGCTGCAACTTTGATCCAAATGTTTGATGCTCTCATTGTTTGATTAGGTCTATCTTTTACTCTCTTTGTTTATAAGGAGTTGTAGCAACAGGCTAGTTGACATTAACTTGCTCTGGCCAATTCCTGAAGTCTGCAAGAGCGTTTTGGGTTTATTTTTCTCCGTTTTTTTTTTCATTCTACTTGATTGCAATTGTCTGTGACAACAAGAGAATCACGGCTTTTTTTAAAGCGAAATGTGGACAATCGCATTCAAGTGAAATCAAACATTATTAGACTGTCTGAAAGAAGTTATTCTGCAAGCTACTAAAGCGATGGTGTCTGGATTTTCTTTTTATATAGCCTGATGTGGGTTGCTGAATTGCTCTGAAGTGACAATTTATTATGTGGATACTTCATGTGCAAACAATCCTTTTTTTAGTGTCCATGGTTATATAATGAATGTTTAAATGTTCTTCCACCCAGAGAAAGCTAGCTGTGGTGTGTATAAAGACCACTTGAAAATTCGGCTTCTCTGAATCTACTGTATTGATTGGGTATGGGTTTGAGTAAAATGTTAATATTATATTTTTATTATAATTATGCTTTCATTTATTGTGATTGAAATTTAAGACTATTCCACCAAATATTATTAATTCTACTGAAGTTAAAACATTGCCATTGTTTTATTTTATGCAAAAAAAAAATCCAAATGGCAACATTATTTTAAACGTAGTAAAAAAAATGTAAATAAAGAATAAGAATAAATAATAAATTATAAATCCAGGCAAAATGAGAATTGTCTCAAAATGTTCCCTGCAGTATTTAATGTAGCAGTGAAGGAGCCAAGAATCACAAAGAATTTCACAAATTACAGAGGACCCAGGGGAGATAACGACAGCTAAAGGTGAGTGCAGAGAGGTAAAAATGTGAACGCAGACGAATTAAAGACCAGCTGCACAGAGAAAAGGCGCAATGGCAAAATGCTGGCACATTACCAACATGCCATGGCTGCTGGAATCATGACAGGAGCGTTGCCATGGCAACCCTTTGAATGGAAAGCTTTGTCTGTGCCATTGTGACTTTTCCTGCCTGTAACCCTGCAGCTCCATTACTGCTCTGCGGGGTCTTAAGTTAGCTACTTATTCACGGTCTGTCCCTGGAGAGCCAGCCTACAGGAACCATTCCAGAAAGAACTTCTCCGTTATTACCTTTTTATCCCGAGAAGTGCGGTTCAAAGAAAAAAATAGAAACAAGTGCTGATCAAGCGTGAAACCGTTTTGGTATTCAAACGACTCCTTTTACTGGGTCAAAGGAGAGATACTCACTGGGGTTGTAAAATGACGAGGGTGTGGAAATGTTGATCTCCTGCAGGTGCTCCAGTGTTTCTGTATGGAACAAGCGTATAGAAGAGCCTTCAGAAAAAGCCATCCATACGCCACCTCCGGCTCGCACCATGTGGGCCACACTCACCATTGGGTCCTGGTGGACCTCAAATCTCTACAACAAAATAGAGGGATTGGAATTAAATCATATCTCATATCATTATAGGTGGCACTTTGAAGATCAGTGATGGCAATATTCCCCTGTTACAACACCTTTACTGTTACTGACAGTGCAATGTGGTGTTGTTTATTTGATATATTGTAGTGTAATTGCGCTCACTGAATCAATCTGTCTGTCTATCTATCTATTACATTTCTTATTTATTTTTAGACTTGTTTGTTGGCCAGTTTGGGTCAGTGCAATAAATATTAATATATAAATCAATATTATTCAGTTCTAAGCCATTTACTTACCAGTTTCATTGTTCCACTATAGACATTATATCTAGAATAAAACATTACATTTTATAGGTTTCTCTAACATCATCCCACAGCTGTACATTATTTTATAATAATAATTTATTCAATTTAGTGTCCATCTCATAATAAACACAATAGTTAATTCCGCTGGTAATTAATTAATTTTATAATGATGTAAGTGAATTACTATCTCAGGTACTATTTATGAGACGTAACTAGTAACTTAACTAATTACTTTAAGTAACATGCCCAACATTAATTAAAAACTGATGTAGTTGAGTAAAATTTGAACAGAACATGGACCAAAGACATCTGAAAGAACCAAGAACAGATGAATATGTCACAAAATGTGGCAATGTAAAGACTTTACTGGACTTTACTAGAACATGTTAAGCTGCTTTGACACAATCTACATTGTAAAAAGCGCTATATAAATAAACTTGAATTGAATTGAATTGAATGTAAAGAACAAAATGCTTAAACAGATAGCTTGGTTTTGTGTTACAGGCACTGGAAACTTTCAGCAGATCTTCCAATAGTGTGCAACAGATGAATTTATGACATTTTATAAGCTCTTCATAACTGCTTAAGAACTCTTAAGGACTCCTTAGTTCTTAACTGCTAAAAATATAATCATACACACATATAACAAACATGTTTAGCCAAGCATTTGTATTATTATTATTATTTTTTTTTTTTTATTATATATTTTTGTAGATGTAATCATTTGCACAAGTAATACAAAGTAAATGCTGGCTGTGAATCACCTTTTCCATGAGAGTTGAAAAAAAGTAGCTTTAATGGAAAATCTGCATGACAAAAAACATCCTAGCTGAACAACATGTGTGGATTCTAAATTGTCACACAAAAATGTTTTAAACCATTTTAAACCATTTACCTGAAGATTTCACATACAGTATTGACAGATAAAGTGAAGAAATTCTAAAGGGATTTTTCAACCACAAACAAAACTCTACTATTGTGTACTTGCACAAAAATGTGGTTTCGTTGTTTCTTCCTTTAGAAGAACACAAATCAAAATGGCATTTCATTCATAAATACATTGGGGCAGGACTTTTTCAGATATCTGCTTGTTTTGTTTGTAGAAGAAATGATGAGGGTTTGGAACAGCATGCGGCAGAGTAAATGATGACAGCATTTTTATTTTGGTTGAACTATGCTTTTTAAAAGCAAAAACGTAAGTGCCCCAATTTACTAGTTGTGCCACTTCACCTGTAGTTATGTAACTGCATGAACCGAGTTATGCATTAGACATAATTGTAATGGCTGAAAACCTCTTGACAAGTCATTAAATGATACAGCATTTTAATAATTTTGAAATGAGTGACTGCATTTTCAGGTTTACATATGAAATGGTCATTATGACTCATCATCAAGACATTTAAGACATATTTTTATAGATTTTGCAAATTGTCTTTTCAAGAGTTATGCTAAATTGTACTTACTTCACAACACTGGCACATTTTCATGTGATTTATGCATTTTGAACAAAATTCACACTATAACAAAACACAATATTTGCAGATCAAGAAGAAACTATAATAAATCTGTGAGAGGAAGGTGTAACCATCTTACTGTATGCAAGTTGCATTTGAAATTTCTGACCTGTGCCTTGTACCAGTAAGTATAAGCATGACAAACATTTCCCTCATATAAATGCTAAATCATTTCAGACACATAGCTGTACTAATGATTTAAAATGTGGAGTGAAGAACCTGAGACCAATGAGAATCAACCAGCAGAAAAGACTTGAATGCAATTTGGTACAGAACTCAATAAGGCATGACATAAACAAGTAGTTACAAAACTCCATCTCCCCGTTCCTCTCATTTGCTTTCTCTTCTCCATTGCCTCACAAACTGAATATTGAACTATAATGACAAGGGGTCCATCGCAAATGTATCTAGCCTTTATTTTCCCCTCTATTATTCAATACAGTACACCTGCAAGGACTTGCACACACGAAAGGAAAATCTGAACAATGAGCATTCAGCCACTCGATGTGGCATGAAAGAGTACAAATCTTGAGTCTGAAGAGCATGCATTAGTTTACAATGACCGAGAGCTTGTTTTAATGGACATTTCCCCATATACATGCGCTCTCTATTTCACATAGCTGCAATAAACCTATGCTCAGATGTTGCACAGGTCATTTTCTCCATGGATCCTGTACAATGCTTCGTGAATTATGTTCTAATGATGAGCCACAAAAATTACCAGCAATTTATTGTTCTTTGTATAATTTTATTCTCATGAGCACACGGTGTGCCTGCATAAACTTCTAACTTTCTGTTCGAAAAATAATTCAGGGCTGATTTATGGTGTTCTGTATGACCAGATATGCAAAATAAGTAAAGTAGACCTCAAAAGCAACCACTAAGTGGGAAAAGAGCATTAATATCTTATTATGTCTCTTTTTAGGTTTATGTTTTGCCACAATCTCTGTAAAACACCACTGGCTCAATTAAAAGCAAAACCTGAGTATTTGGATTGATCCGCTCTTGGGAAACCCTGGATTTTAGCCTGTGGCTATAAAGTTAAGAAGCAGACATTATTCTGGGCACCCTCCACCAAAAGATCTCCTGCTGAGCAGCAGATACCTCATCCAAAGATTAAGTTAAAACGCTTTCTGGTCAATACTAGTTCACTTTTATCATGGATAAAAGTTCAGCAGTAGAGAATTTTCTTATTAAAAGGATAATTTATGTCAAAAAATATACACAGCTTCAAGTTGTTTCAAAATTCTATGATGATTTTATTTTTCTCTTAAAAAAACTTTTTGTCAAAGAAACAAGCAGTGTTACGCTGGACCTCACTGAATGGACAAAAAAAAGCGTACTTTTTTTTATTAACACTACACAAACATCCCCCCCACAACTAAACTGACATCATATTCTTACAATGTAAGCACGTCAGTATTTTAATGCATTATCCTAAAATTGCATAAACATAGGTAAAAAAAAATATGATTAATTTATTGTCAGTATAAAGTGACAACACTGAGTTCAGCCTATTATATAAAACCATTTACTCTAAAAGATAAAAATGTGAGCAATATGGAGGGAAGAATATAAATGTACACTTATATTCTCTTCTCTACAGTTTGTGTTAAAAAGCTCAATCTGCAACAAAGAAGTCTGATGAGAAATGTCACCTTACCCTTAAATCTGTGAGAACTGAGATAAATACGATGCCACAGTTTCGTATTCCTCCTGTGATCATCTTTCTTAAAGAACTCAATGCATTTTGCACTTGCCAAATGAACAACTACAGTCGAAACTCCATTATACCGTGAAACCCTTAAGGAGATCTGGGTGCACTGTATATGATGTAAAACAAAACTGCAAATAAACTCTAACATGTTGACACAATGCAGATCTGTTCAACAATGCAGTCAGTTTTGCCCAATGTGCTTAGTTCTATTAATTCCTCTCTGAGAGCCCAAAGGTCTGAATTGCCAACTGTAAGCTTTTCCCAAAGATAAGATAACCATAAACTGAGATTTTTAGTTTTAAAAAAGACCCTTATGACTAACACAGCTCCAGAACTCATTTGACCAGGGGAACTGCTAACATGTTTGAAAGAGTCCTTTAATAATGTTTTACCCAGCTCACTGTTAATACCCCAAAGGGCCACTGGTATAACTTCTTCTTAAGTTCTACTCAGCAATACGGACTTGCATAATTGAAATCTTCATTTCAGAGTTTAATGCTAGCTCATCTAAATCATAAACCCTTAATGTTTCTTAAAATTGTAAGCTGTGTAGGTTCATAGAATCAATGGTAAGTCTGCAAAGACTTTATGGTGATAAAGGTCCCCCAATGAACATTAAATTACTTTTCAAGTATTTGTCAATTGAAGTTTAATACTACTTAAAAAAAAGTTTTCAAAATAAGACCAACAAGAAGTGATGAAAATATTTAAGGTAACAACTGTGCTATACAATTACATTGATGCTATTAAAAATCACAATCAAGACAAACAAAGACAGACTGCTATATTTAATAAGGAGAAATCAGGCTTGTGTGCTAGATGTAATATGTGTGCTAGATTAAAAAAAACTGATAATTGACAACAAAAGAAGAACAGACATTTAAAAGGCATTTTATTGGCTACCTAAAACTTTGTTTAAAATGCTTTAATCTTTCACAGGGTTTCCTAATATCCATGTTTTAAGTGTTTTATGTGGATAAGTCTTCCAGATGACCTCACGCTGTTGCAAAAATGACAATGTAACACATTTAAGAAATAAAGGCACAAAAGCTGTCACTTGTGCAGTACCATTTCAAAGGTACAGGTTTATACCAAAATGGTCCATATTGGCAAGTGAAAAGCCCATAATAGTACAGTGCCAAAAGCTTTCATATGTTTTTTTTTTTTCTGAGAGCATACCATTTTTTGGCTTTCTACCCCACTCACATACTATGTGAGTCAATGGGGACTAGCAACAGTTACCCACATTCAACAAAATATCATAATTTTTGTTCATCACAAAAAATTCAAACAGGCTGGATCAAACTGATGGTAAGTAGTTAGCTGCAGATGACTGCTCACCATCAATTTGGGGTAACTATCACTTAAATTATATAAAATTGAGCTAACTGACATTTCAGTTATATTACAAAATGCTACATGTATACAGTTGAGGTCAGAATGATCAGCCCTCCTGAATTATTAGACCTAATTAGTTAAGTTAGGGTAATTAGGGTAAGTCATTGTATAGCAGTGGTTTGTTCTCAAGACAATAGCGCTTAAGGGGACTAATAATATTGACCTTAAAATGATGAAATAAAACAAATAAGACTTTTTTCCAGAAGTAAAAATATTATAGGAACTACTGTGAAAAATCCCTTGCTCTGTTAAACATAAATTGGGAAATATTTGAAAGAGAAAAAATAATTCACAGGAGGGCTAATAATTTTCACTTCGATATCTAAGCAGTGCAACGAAAAGAGTGCAAGGATATTCAGTTCTACAAAACACCAATGCAACTAATGCAAATAAACATTCACCTTTCACTTTTCCAGCACTGCGTATCATTGTGCCTTCAAACTCACTATCCGACCAGTGAGTTCAAGGGCCACACATCACGAAGGGTTCAATGCGTCAGGATTCGGTTTCTTTGATTTCAAAGTGATTCACAGCTGAGCCGAGCTCCACTGTCTCAGAAAACAATACGCCCCCTCCCAAACACCTTTTAAATGTCCACAGGGAAAGAGGAGCCATTTCATGCCTGATCCTCTAATGAGGCATGAGGGAGCTGCGCTTCTTATCGAGGGTTTGCACGCAGCCCCCTGAGGTCTGTGGTGCTACCGAGGAGCCCTGAGAACTCGTACAAACAGCTAGTTCTTCAGTCTGAGGTTCAGGCAGATTAGTTCGAGGGGGTGAGGTGGGTGCGAGAGCCCGTTCTCTCCTCTGCACACTAGCGGACAGGGATTAGCACCTGTTTGCGTGCCCTTGCCAAAGGGAGCTTCTTTTGTTTGAGAGCAAGGGAGACGACTGAAACTGCCTTTGATGTGTTTTCGCTTTTAATTGACTTGTCGGCAGTGCTTGCTTTTGCTCTCTTGTTCTCTCAATGTTTTCATTTTATTTTGCTTGGACTGTTTCTTCAGAGAGAAGACACTGAGAGGATACTGCTAGCAATTTGTTATTTCACATATATATGCTTATGTGTCACCTTGCTGTTCTTTGACCATCTTGCAACTGTATAATAATAATAATAATAATAATAATAATAATAATAATAATAATAATAATAATAA
>CAIGQW010054176.1:3803651-3825765 GCA_903798125.1 Danio choprae
GCCGCAACCCTTCAGTTCATTCCGCTGTGGCAACCCCTGATGAATAAAGGGACTAAAATTAATGAATGAATAATTGCAATTGTAATGAAATTAATCATCACATAGCTAGTAGATACAATACAATATAGTTAATATAATAATTATTATTTATCCTGGATATAGTTATGTTTGAAATGTATCACCTAGGAAACACCCCAAAATGTTTGATTCTGCATATTTTAAAAGTTTTACTACACAGTAAACAGAAAATGAGGTAAAAGCACATGGTAGCAAATACAACGAAGCTTGTAAAATACCTTGCTTGAGGGCAAAATCGCTAATCCTATCTAGTGGAACAATTTAAATACGGCCAAAGATAGTCAATGCTTGTAAATTTGCATGTTATTTCCCTTAAAAATGAATGCTTCAAATAGCACAGCTACAAAAATGTGCTGCATGCTAATTCCACTGCTTTTGCCCTGAGCAAGTCACTTAAAGTAAATTGGTTTCATTAATACTCAAGAGTAAATCCTTGTGTTTGCAAGACAAATATGTATAACTGGTAGTGGAACTGTATAATTTCTGACTACGCCTTAAAAACATACAACTAGAACGAGCAGCACAAAGCGTGTTTGCGGACTGCGTCTCTCCCTCAATAAAACTAGCGCTTTTTATGCTAATGTGCTAAAAGTGCCATGTTAATAACCACCGTGTGTTGTGTAATCCAATTTATACGTTTCTCTCCAGTGTGCTCACAACACACCAGACTTTTTCCAGAGTTTTAATCACAGGGTTTGTGCCGTAACCACCATGGACACCATTATGGGATACATTACATAAGCCTTTTCTGCATCTTTTTCGCCCCCATCACAGTGTGTTAATGAAGCAAAATTAGAGAGGGAAGCGCAGCGAGCCATTTAATTAACATTTCGAGTTGTTTATTTCTGCCTTTGAAACCAGAATAGCTTTACAATGACTTACGACTTCCTCAGGTTAATTGCATGGCATATTCAAAATGTCAGTCTTCCCACTTTTTTTTTTGCGTGCATATGCTTTGAAAACATCCCCTCAGCCAATCCGTTTCCCCTCATCCTCAAATAAAGTCTGCTTCAGATTTGTCCCTTTCAAAGCCAAGGACCTTCAGGGCCGAAGAGGACTTATCTGGACACTCAAAGCATCTGCAGATGCAGTCTTTGCTTTATTGCTTGAAAAGTAATAAAGTAGAAGGGGTGGCGGGTTGCCGTTTCTTCAGATGGGTGCTTATTGCTTCTGGGTGTAATATATTTACGCATTTCTCCATACAGTTAGACACCTCATTATTATCCTTATAAATACTGTGTACTGTTGATTAAATGAGATTACCTTCTTAATATATCAAGCAAAAAACGAAAAGAAAAAAAAACAAAACAAGAAATCTCCCTCACCCCAAGCAATTTCCGCTTGCTCATACATTTCAAAAAGCTTTCTGATTAATCTCATATTTCGAGTGTTTTTCATGACAATGGTAACTCTTCTCAGGGCAATGTATCGCTCTATGGAATAATTAGTATTTTTTTTGGCTAAAAATGTAATGTAAAAACAAATCTATCCCGTACTTCCCAGGGAATGTATCCGCTTGCATTTCATTTCTTAGCACTACATGAATAGTAATATTCAATCGCCACACTGCACATCAACATAATTAATCTTACTTTCCACTTCAGTGGAGGTAATTCCTTGTTGACAGCCAGGTAAGTAGTGTATTGCGATAAACCCATTGTGCCAAGGTTGTCTGGCTCTCACCACCCCCAACATACACATAGACACACGATGCGGTCTCTTGCTATCTATCATGTCTCCAAATCCAAGAGTTCTCCATGCTGCCCGTCTCATGTTGTCATTAGCCCATACTTACTTACTGCAAATGAATAAGGCGCAAGCACGGGCAGAGGACAGACTTGTGAAATCATAAATTGCTTTCAAGATAATCCCGAATCCATTGGCTTTCCATCTAACTAATACATACCCAGAACAATCTTATCGTTCCTGTCTCATCTCTGAATGCATGACAGAACTAATATCTTTCACATACTCACTGAGGCATTCAGCTAACAGAGGAAGGAGGGAGAGAAAAAAAAGCATCCTTGAATGTTTGAATGAAAGGGTGATGAAAGAGCAAATTGAACACAGGGACAATCAGATTCATTTGTACTTTTAATTTGATTTGATTACCCTTTCACTCTATTGAGTCCCTTTCATTTGGGGACATACTAATAATTACCCCTCTTAATTATCCCACCAATTTAATGTTTAATCCCATTAGTGAGAAAAAGAAAAGGCAAAACATGCTGAATGTAACTGTCCGTTTCTGTGCTAATGTGATAAAGAGAGAAAAAACAAGCCTTAATAGGATAGAAATAACATAGACATTTAAATCCAAAGTGATTACCCAAAATCCTAAACAAACGTCAGCAATATATGCAAAATGAGCTTTGTTTTGCATTATGCATACAAGCAAAAGAGAAACAACTGTATACATCCTCACGCTTTAATTAAATTTGGATTACAAATTAAGTTTTGTTTACATAAAAGTCATATTTACCAGTGGGAAAACAGGAATAATTTATATACCAAATGAGAAGGAGTGTGGCCCAGCCTGATCTCTTGAGGAAACGTACTGTAACTATTTTAGATACTAGCAGAAAAGGGGTTAATTCAT
Source organism: Danio choprae (assembly GCA_903798125.1). Lineage (NCBI taxonomy): Eukaryota > Metazoa > Chordata > Actinopteri > Cypriniformes > Danionidae > Danio > Danio choprae. The sequence goes on from CAIGQW010054176.1 coordinate 3,806,329, forward strand.
GCAAATTAATTCAATTTAATGTATGGTTTTTAAAAGAAGGCCCTAAACCCAACTGCCATTGGGGTTGAGCAAATCATAATTAAATGTATGAATGAGATCGTATAAATCCATATGAATTTGCCACTAAATAAAAAGTTACAAATAAACACAAGGCAAAAAATGCTTTAAAAGTTATTAAATTCTAAATTTGTTCTGCAAACGTGGCACAGGCAGTTAAACAGACAGTTTGATGTTGGTCATATATGTCTCAAATGCATATAAACAGCAATTACAACTGATTGTATGAACTGATTGTATGGCTTTGATGCAGGATTACATTTAGAGTAGGCAAAGATCAACCTTCACTGCCTCAATTTTTTTTTATTCTGCATTATATTTGCAACTTGAATGCACGACAACCAACTCGGAAAGTAAGAGTTAGATGCATTTGAAAGCAGAACGAATGTACTGTAGGACGTGAAAGAGATGATAGCAACCTTCACAAAAAATATAATGAGACATCAAGCATTATGTAACTCATACCTCTGTGATGTCTCTCATACACCATGAGCTTTCCATCCCGCAGGCCAGCAAACAGGACGTTATTGCAATGTTTGAGACACAAAACTGGACAGCCCTCTGGGTTACGGAGAGTCACAAGACACTGGGCAGCTGTGTCCATACTGCCATAGACCAGGATGCTTTGAGAGAGAAAAAAACATTAAAGATATAAGGGCATCTATGTAGGAAGTATAATTGTAAAACGGAGAAAAGAAAGCTAAAGCCTTATTTCCAACTGTGTATTTGCCTTGATATTGTGTAATGATCTTTTAAAAGGGAAATTTAGTTTCTCTGAAGCTAATCAGTTCCTTTCATTTGCATAGAGAATGTCTGAGAACACCCATTGTTCTTCTCAACCTTCACAAATGATTCAATTTGCTCAGAAAATCAGTGATTTTAAGAGAGGAATCCGTTTAATTTCTGCCAAGAGGACCGCACCTCCATTTTTTTCCCTCACAAAGCAACACGAAGCTCAAACGTTTTTAACAAGATAATAAACGTATAGTATTTTAATGCTACAAACACTGCATCTAAATTGGTATCACAGTCCTAGTCTATATGCATTTGCACATGTATTATGCATTATGAAATATATGTCAACAATTTTCTTTTGTATTAAATGTTGTCCTTCAAATACCATTTAGAGTGGGGCCTATAGATATATTTACTGTACATATACAGTGCTTAACATAACTGCGTACACCCCATTTTGAATTAATATTTTTATCCATTTATAGGTATATTTTGGTGCATTTGAACAAAACTGATTTATTAAACGGATATATTTATTAAAATAACATCTTTAGAAACAGAAAGATAACACATTTAAATATTTAAATTCATGAGAAATATTGGGGGGGGGTGGATACAAACTTTATAAATTTTTTATTTCTCTTGAATTTTGCTCTTTTTAAAAAAATCTAGTTAATATTTTTCCCTAACATATAAATTTGGGTGTACTCAGTTAGCTCCAGATTTGGCTTCAATACTGACTAACCTAATGTATATGCACAAATATAATATTGTAAAGCTTCCTATAGTAAATATTAATTTAAATGAGAGATTTGTGAGGGGAGTACTCATATTTGTTGAGCACTGTATACATGCTTACATATGTTTAGTATTATATGTACATAGATATGGAATTGAGTCTATGTATTATCTGCCATCGTGATGTACTTTTTTATTATGAATATTATAATTATAGTCTTTGTTCCTTTCGTTAAAATTAAATGCCTCCTGAGTCATTAAACCTCTTATTTGCCTACTGAGCATAGTAGTCACCTGTTCCTTAACTTTGTGTACACTGCAATGTCTGTAATAGCACCTTAAATCTGATTAAAAGGCTTTTACCTCTCTCGTTTCCCTTATTGCTAGATGTGTCCTCAAAACAACCAGCTATTAGGCTATTAGTCTTGGCTACCACTTCGCTCTCACACACCGCCAAGAGAGCTGACAGGAAAATAAGGCAGCATTGATGTGGCATTTCATTTACATAGAAGCAAGCAACATCAATATCTCAGATACCAAAGGCTTTGGTGGTTCTAGTTTTCTCAGAGCAACTTTAACTTGACTTTGTAAAACCACCGTTAGATTTGAAAATCCAATTTCAGACTTTCAAAGACTATAATATTTAAAAAACATATGGGCAGTATATCACTACATTTATGGCAATAACGTTCAAATAATACAGGTTTCAACAAAAGGTAACACTATATGTGACCCATGGGTATTTGTATGGGAATATCCAAAAATACATTGTATGAGTGAAAATGATCCATTTTTATTTTATGCCTAAAAAATCATTAGAAAATTATGTCGATTCATTTTCCATTGAGACACTTGTAAATTTCCTTCTGTAAATATATCAAAAGCTTTTTTTTTTTTAAGTAATATGCATTTCTACAAATAAAATTTGGATAATGTTAAGGGAGATTTTCTATGTATGTTATAATTATTATACTGTTATAAGTACTACTGTTATAGTTCATTATAACCAAATTTAATAAGTATTTAAAAATTCTACTGAGTAGCATATTGCACATTTTACATTGAATGCAGTCTATATATTACCTGCCATCATCAAGTCCTACACAGATAGTATTTCCAACATCAGCAGAGCTGTGCAGGCTGGTTTCAGCATCCTCTGATGGGCTGGGCTCAGGCACATACTCCAGACACCTCACTTGAGCTCCCATCTGGAGTGATTTTACAGGCCGTGGTGTGGGTCTGTTCAAGGAGAAGATGTCCACCTGGCCTTGAGTGGAATCAGCTTCACTGGCTACCTGCAAAAACAGAGCAAGGGCACCACTATTACGGGCAGCCATCCAACCAAAACTGCTCTCACGTCTATGACTGTACAGGTAGAGAAAGAAAATAACAGAGGAAAGGAAGGATCTTTGTGTTGTTCTGCCACTTTCAAACACTCCCCCGGCTTTGTGCTTTCACTTCCAGTTCCAAAAACCAGACGGAGGAAATTTCCAAACGGCAGAAAACTCTCTTTCACTTCCTGTGTACTTTAATGTTTTTCAACCCTGTTATTTTATTCTTGTCAATTTCAATTTCACAAAAACAGGAAAGTTAAAATCATATATCTCGTAAAAATCTAACTCATAGTCTTTCACTTGATAAAGCCTCTAAAATTCATGCGCTATCACCCCTAATGCATTCCCAGCGCCAGCCCAAGAACTTCAAACATCTTTTTTTGAAACTCCAGGGATCTTTTCATCGCAGAAGCAGAGGAAAAGGTGGGGTGGAGAGATGTCTTTTGAAAGCAGCTGAGCTGTTTGACAATGGAGGGTTTCCTTTGGGCTGATGATTGATCGCCTTCTTAAGACAGAGACTGAGATGACAAACTCGATCCTTGGTGAAATTACATGTAGTTGACAGAATAAGACTTCAGCACAGCGCTGCTCATAAATCCATCCTCTGGTGCCTGGCCTCAACAATTGATCTAGGTTCTGCACCCATCCATTTTCTTACCGAGTTGCTTTAAAATGCAGACTCTTGTAACACATTGGGATTGCATTGCATCATAAATTAATAATTCCCCCGTTTGAGAAAAATAGTGTTTGTCTTCACCCCCTGCACGGCCGCAAGTCTCTCTCATGCTTACTCGTTCATGCATTATGCAAGGAAAGCAACCCGCTTGCTATTAGAAATTAAACGAACTGATCAGCATCCCATCATGCCCGCCACACAAATTGGCTCATCTCTTCTTGTGCAGCACTAAACTGCTCCAATTACAAAATCCATACAAAAAAGCCTTCGAGAGGTGGTTTAACCGAGGGAGATAAAGGGAAGGAGTATTACAGAGAGTCTGCTGGCCTCATTATAAATGGCCCTTGTTTAGGGCCCATCATTTATGATTACCTCTTGAAAGTAAGAGACTGGGGCTGGGGCTCCCAACCAAAGAACAGGAAAACAACAGCCGAATGAGAGGGATGCTGCTGGACAGCAGAGATTAATTCTTATTCTGAGTCATGTTGTGTGCACAATATGACCTGGCTAAATATAGTCTTTAGCCTTACAGTTCCCCTCTAATTTGCATGCAATCATTTGTCTGATTTGTATCACAGCAGAGGATCTGGACAACCAAGGTCTCGTGGGTGAGGCAGCACAAATAACGGCCTGTTGCGGCAGCGCAGCGGGAGATAGTGAGGACTTATCTTTCAGCAAGAGGCTTGGAAAATTACTGAATCTCCCCACATTTTTTTCTATTCAGCCACAACATCCAGCGGGCCCTCGTTCTCACACAGGCGTAAATCCACAATGATCTACCCCTACTGGAATTCTAGTTCCCCAGCAAACTCATCAGTACTTGTTTGGAGGAGTGGATATCTGGAAACATGCCCTGGATGCATCTTTGTTTTTCTGGCTGGAAAGCCGTGAAAACCAGCCCCAGAGCCAATGCTCTGGGCAACAGAGCATTAATTAGGCTAAAATTGACTAAGAGTCTAAAGGGAGCAAAGTTAGTCTAGGGAGAAAGACTTCATCTGTCTATTTGTACACATGGACAAACTCAAACATTTGTCTTTTCTTATTAATGTCAGAAGTCCATGGAGCACATCAGAACTAGGATAAGTTAATCTTAAGAGATTTGCTGTATTATGCCACACTGCATCCAGGCTAGACAGAATCTATGATTATAATAAGACCTATTATTTTTTGTCATATCACACCACTCTCGTATAGACACATATTAACATTAGGAAAAAAGTGTTCCAGATTGTGTTAGAAAGACGCTGTTTGTATGTTCGCTTCATTTTACAGGCAAATTCTTTTTAAAGAAGACACAGTTCAAGGCTTTACAGTAATGTTTCAACACCCAAGTGTAATTAACAATGTTTTTATCATGTGTCACTATTGCTTTATGCTCTGTGTATTGTGTTCCATTTGTGATAGTATTCATGTTTTTAATCCTAATGACCCTTTGCTTTTCTGAATACAATCATTTCCATCTATGGATGTTTAAATATAGGCCTCCAAACCTATCATAACTCTGTATTTAGAATATGACTGGGTGATTAATTAAAGATGGCTTTCATGCAGATGGTAGTCATGCTGTAAACACAGAGGTGTAGTTCACAGACAAGCAAAGCAACAGTTGGTTTTAAAATCAAATTCAATTTAATTATCAATAATGACAATCGTTCTGTGATAATAACAGCTATTTATATAGATTCTCAGTGAACTACGGCTGTGTAGTAAATCCTGCATGCAAAATTACCACATAAAATAACATGGTTTTACTCCAAACTCATTTCATAACTTCAGTCAAGTATTTGAAATAAATCCTTATGTGAGATGATATTACTTGTGTGTTTATTAGTCATGCTAAATCCAATAAAGAAGTTAAATCTTCTGTTTATTCAGCAACTGCTATGGTAATTTTCTGGGTTTCTTTGTGAAAATTTCTGTAAGAGCCCCCTCTGGAGATTTATTATAGTTCACATCTTGCTTCCCTGACAAGATGTGCATTACAATCGCAGCTTTAATCAATCATATTTGCAATTTCATTTTCATTAATCACCCATCCCTGATTTGATGGTCAAAAACCTAACCAAGATATAAAAATGATTTGATGTAAAAATCTAACCAAGTGCACATCATGGATAGTTTAATTTAATACACAATAAAAAATAATACACACAAATGGTTTAATTCTATCAATGGTTATTAATAATTACATTATATAAATGTCTTAAACAAGTTATGTTTGTGCATCAATCTCCTTCTGTGTGTGCACATAGACAGACAAGTATATATAGTAGAACAATAGATCGACAGATAGATTGATAGATAAGCAGACATCGATAGATTTAAACATAGTAAATATATACTACTCAAAAAATAAAGGGAACTCTTGGAGTTACATTTTGTTGTTTAAGTGTTCCCTTTATTTTTTTGAGCAGTATAGATGTATATAGACATGCTGCTGGCATCAAACAAACTTTCTACTATTATAATTACTAATTAACTACATAATCCAGAGAATTACATTATGAACACGAGAAGAAATCAATAACTGGGACTGAGCTTTTTGAGGTGAAGGGGCTAAGAAGAGTGAATTTGGCGGTTGACTGGCTGGCTTACTGTCTTGGACTGACTGGAAACAAAGTCATTATTTTGATCTAAGCCATGAGAGAAATCCCAGCAGCCCATCTTCGAGTGATCTGATTACTGTCGCTGCTCATTTGGAACGCTAGCGGTGAAAACTGCCTGTTGTGATGATGATGTGTTATCAGTGACTTAAAAGTTTGTGAAATAGCAAACGACTGAATCATTTCCTCTCTTCTTGCATCTTTCAGTCCAGCCGAGTTCGCCAAGAAAATGACACCTGCTATAAGCGGAAGAGGTGTTGATTGCTTTAGGGGTTTCTTTAACCCCGCTATAGGCTTGTACAGGCAGACTTGCAGGAACAGTCTAGTCAGAGCTGTCAGCTAAAACAACCTGAGGGTTGTCCGAAATCACTGCAACCACAAAAACAGACCAAGTGAAAGCGTGAGTAGTCCTGGGATCTGAATTTCAGCCGCCCAAAAGTAATAAATATAGATTATTTCACAACCACAACTCCGAAAGCAAACCATAAATACTAGCTTACTTGTTACTAAGAGCCTCAAATAAAAGTCGGAGTGCATTTTTCAAAGAGTTGACATCTGTAACCTTTGTAAACTTCGTAAAATCAAATAACCATTTCTTCCCAGCAGGCTGAGCCTACTTGCCTTTTACATAGAGTTTTTGGAGAAGAGGCAGAAATTCAAAGCACAGCTCCAAAAGCAGGGAAAATAAGCTTACAAATGTTGCATAATAGCACATTTTAACACATCTAATGAGAAACACTGGCAGCCCCACTGAAACTAAATGGATGCACTGAGATGTATTAAAAAACTGACCCCTGCGATTTAAGCTGCTGAGATTTGGATTCAGGATCAGATGTCAAGGAAATTATATTTTGGATATGAAATACACAAGGACCGTAATCCGGCCAGATATAATTTCCCTGAATGTCTCTTGTATCTTTTAAATCCACATAAGTCCACCTTCAGTGCTCTTTAGAATAACCACAAAAACAATTAACTCAAAGACACAGGCAAGGGCGTCCTTTTGTGTCCAACCAAGGCTCCAATTGGATTTATCCCCCTGCTTTGGGGGATTATGTGATAAATTGACCACTGCACCAAAGAAGGGAGGAGAGTGAAACTTTTAAAGGTGATTTCACAGGGCTTGTTATGAAAACCTGTTTTATTTGGCAGAAAAAAAAGTTGAGTCAACTGTAAAGTGTAATTCTGAATGGCATTCGAAACCAGCAAGCATTAAGACCTGCATCAATGTGAAGAATCTCTGATGCATACGTGTGCATATGATAATATTTTGCGGTTCTGTTTCTACTTACCCACAGGTAGCCTTGAGGAAGTGATGTACTTGCCGCTGAGAAACCGAGTAAAGCACACTGAACAGGATTATGAAGAGCAGCCTCCAGCTAGAAAAAAAAAGATGAAAAAAAAATTATTCTTACCTAATGACTACACCTGACAATTGAACATGATTTTTTAAAATATACATTTAGTTATTTTGGCCTCACAGTGGCGCAGTGGGTAGCACGTTCGCCTCACAGCAAGAAGTCGCTGGTTCGAGCCTCGGCTGGGTCAGTTGGCGTTTCTGTGTGGAGTTTGCATGTTCTCCCTGTGTTGGCGTGGGTTTCCTCCGGGTGCTCCGGTTTCCCCCACAAGTCCAAAGACATGCAGTACAGGTGAATTGGGTAGACTAAATTGTCCGTAGTGTATGAGTGTGAATGGGTGTGTATGGATGTTTCCCAGAGATGGGTTGCAGCTGGAAGGGCATCCGCTGCGTAAAACATATGCTGGATAAGTTGGCGGTTCATTCCGCTGTGGCGACCCCAGATTAATAAAGGGACTAAGCCGAAATGAAAATGAATGAATGAATGAATGATAAATTGTCCGTAGTTTATGAGTGTGAATGGGTGTGTATGGATGAAAATGAATGAATGAATGAATGAATTTAGTTATTTTTATGCTTAAACAATGTGTATCTTCACTTTTAAAGATACTCTTTGCGTGCTGCTACATCTGATATATAGCGCTAACAACACTAAACATAACATACACTAAAGAGATTTTTTGAAAAATGAAAATCTAAAATTAACCCCAAATTTATTCTTATGTTTGTATTTCTGTTTACTGTATTTCCAATTAAATTTGTATTTTCATTTTAGTACTAATTCAAACTAAATGATGATTATATTTTGAACTATCCATGGCAACTAGCTGACTTTTTGGGTAAAAACCTTCATTTTTATTTTATTGATGTTCAGAGAACTCTAAAGGAGGATGGTGCAAAAATACAGAATGTTTTCTGGTTACAATGAAGCAATGTGCCTCAGTTGAAGTGGTGGGTGGCATATTTACAGAGACCATAATGTTGCGTGACATCATGCCATATTAACAGACCACAAACAGCCGCTGTTTGGGAATGTTTATAATAAATGTGAGAATTAAAGCTGGGAGATATGGCAGAAAGCACATCTAATTTAAATAGGAAGAGTTTGGGTATCTATGACCGCTGAATTTCTTTCATGATGGCCACAGTGGAAACCAGGCATCAATTTCCTATTTAGTTCCTATGTCCCTTTTTTGTCAAACTGCTAACATAAACAGACCCATAAAATAATAATGATTCCAGGTGTTTCAAAGTTGACTTCTTGACTCTATTTAGATTACATCAAAACAGGGTCAGGAATAACAGCCTGCAGTCATTACTATACACCTTATTTGTTTCCCCTCTGACATCATGTCTTATATTCCCCTTGAATCAACACACAGCAAAACTGTGCAAATTAGTCAAACTTAACCAATGGCATTTACATGAAATGATAAACAGCTACTGTATTAAAGTCATTACCCATTGTATGCCCATGCTTAATTTTAAAAAGCAATAAAAGTCATGAGGAGCAGCCAACTATTGAATACCATTCAATAAATGAATTGTATGCAGAATTAAATAAACTAGAAGAAATAATTCTTTGCATTTTAATGGTCAGATGAAGGTGCTTGAAAATGTTTTTCAAACAGGATTTTTAAATATATTACAAATAACAGTGCGCATACATTATTGTATACTTTTATATATTAACTTTTTATAAGTGTCCTTGCTATGAGTTTTTATTATAATATTTCGTTATTTAAAGATTATAAACACAATTGGGTTCAATGAAAACCAAATATACATAACTTTAAAGCAGAGAAAAGTATAATAATTACAAAGTCAAGTCTACTTGACAGCTATTGAATGCTTAAGTGTGCAAAATGCAGAACAAGGTTCGATTTAAAGTTTTTTCTTCTAAAGTTTCCGAATCCTTCACTTCTTTCCATTCATTCATCACACAGTGAACAAGCGAGCGATTTCAGACTGCAAATCACTAACAAGCAAATACAGTTTCCTTTCCTCTTGCATCCTGACCATTTATCCCATTTCTTTCTATCATTCATCCATCTGTAGTGACAGAAAATGTCTAATTTGTAATTAAATGCCAGTCATGGCAGGAGCACATATGGCAGCCTGCGGGCAGCAGAAGTCGGCTGGTGGATGGAGAAACAGACTGTGGCTTTCCTGAGTCACTTGAGAACTGCTGCTCAGTGAGGAGCACAGGCAATCTTCACAGGTGGAGATTGCTTTGTCTTTGTCCATTCTCTGATGAATAGCAAGTGCATTTGCCTGAATATCTGCAGTCCCCTGGGGTCTAAGAGACATGCTGCATGACTCCCCAGCAACACATTTATTCTGGGTTCTCAAACTGCACCACGCAGGACTCCTGCCCAACTGTACACTGTACTGCTTTTGGAGACAGACTCAATCTAGCTCAAGCTGAATGCTGCTCTTTATGTTTGAAATCTCAAACAAGCTTTGTGACCTGTGGCAGTTCGTAATAGCCTGTCAGAGAGAAGGGTTATTCTAACACCTGTGGGTCTATGCTTATGAGTGAACTGAAATACATAACGTGCTAAGAGTGTAGTTAATTACAGGTTTTGATTTTAAAACGCTCTATAATATACAATTATAGGTATATGGTATCATCGAGATCAACCTGTTTGCTTAGGCAATTAAACGGATATTTATGAGCATACAAAAACAAACATCAAAGATGGGTTATTAAAATCTGTGTTTGCTTTGTATTCCATACATTCTGGGTACCAGATGGGCTGAGAAGTATTGCAATACCAGTAAATTTTGTCCATGTGGAAAAATGTTGAGAAAAGAGAGAGAGAGAGAGAGAGAGAGAGAGAGAGAGAAAGAGAGTGAGAGAGAGAGAGAGAGAGAGAGAGAGAGAGAGAGAGAGAGAGAGAGCATTGATTTGCTTTTAAATGTTTTGTAGTCAATGTCATAAATTAATTGATTGATTGATTCATTTTATTCGTTTAAATGACTGATTCATTCTTGATGAATTCTGCTTTATTTTAGTGACAGCTCTCTATATGGAACATTGAATCGCTGGTTGACCAGATTCATTCAAAATGCAGATTTATTCAGCACTGTGTGTCAACCAAAATTTCGCAAAATTGAAAATCCAAATTATTTTATTGACCAAAATGTTGTATAAAATCAATATCACCTTCAATACAACTCAAGCTATTAAAAATCACTCATTGCTCATGTGATATTAGCTGAATTATCTTCCCGTGAGGTTGAGTAAATGACGTAATTGTCATATATTTGAGTGAACTATCCATTTATGAGTTCAAGATAAGACCTGCAATATTAATCACAATAGTGTCAATCATTCAAACTCAGTCCACATGTTCAGTGGCTCAGAGTCAGCAGCCCAACTCGATATTTGCCACACACTGTGAAAGGCTATTTAATTAGCATTATGATGACTTTTCCATTAAGCCTCTAGCTCAGATGCAGGTGAGATCCTGGAGATCCCAGTGGGAGAAGGAGAGCGACTGTGGGGAGATTTGATGGAAGACTTTGTGTTTGGGTGCTCGTCTGGGGAAAGGGCACTAGGTGAGCTAATTAAAGAGAGATTTGTTGATGAGGAAAGGGGCCGGCCACACAGCTGCTGGCCCCGGTGACCCACTGCTCTACACAATATCCACCCCACTCTTCTGGGTGACAGGCCGTATGCCAGCTCCAGGTGGTGAGCATCCTTTCCATAGGCCATGAACTCATCTGGAGGAAACCCATATTAGCTTTCCTTGCAGAGTCTATCCTGTCTGCATTTAATCCTGCGATCAAATGCATATTGATGGTCTGTTGCAGCACCTGGACAAAAAGCTGAATTTTATTAAAAACAGATATTTTCCATGGTAATGTTTTTTTTTTTTTGTTTGTTTTTTAACAAAATGCCAGACTAAAAGCTTGTTTGCTGGCCTCGATATGCAGAAAAATAAAAGAAAGCCACTATAATCAACTCAATTATTATGAGTCATCGGGCTAGAGGAGGTTTGGGGGACAGAGTCTCTAGAGCACAAACAAATGGAGAGTTATGCTTTGAGGTGATTTTTCTGTGACACTAATCAAAACTCTTTTCAACCTGTGCTTTATTCCGTGCATTTCAGATGTGATAAATGCTGCACAAAAGAACATGCATCCTCTCTGCTGGAATTCGCAAGCAATTAAGAAAGTCTCTCTTTGTGACTCATAAAGAGACCACATCTCAAATATGAAAAGAAAAAAAAACTAACAAAGATTGCTAAATTTAATAATACAGTATCTTCTAAGGTTGACATCCGAGCACATTATGAAACATTTTCCTTTCAGATTACACAAAATGTAATCACAGTCACAAGTAAAACTGCAAGGGCTCTTTGACATGTCCTGTTGCCACTATGATTATAAATAAATATTGACTTAAATATTATTTTATCAAGCATGTATAGTTTAGGGCAGACTGGACATTGTATGCCTGAGATATAACAACTTCTTCCATGGTAAATACTTAACTTTGTTAGGTTGTCATGGACATGCCCTTTAACTCAAGGTTTTCATAAAGGCCTAGATTACACAGACCAAATTTAGCGAGGATCTGGCTACATTTTTAGGAAAGGTTTAATCATTTTCTCCTGAAAATGACCCCCTCCAAAAAATTTCTGAGAAAATAAATGTTTAATAAAAGATTAATGTTGGGTTTTAGAGCTTTCTCCAATAGACATTTTGCAGGTATTGGGATGTTCCATGTCTCAAATTTTGTATGTTTACATGAAACATTGCACAAGAGGCATTTTGTTGAAAGTGTACATGGTAGATAGTACTATTGAGCTGTTTTACCACACTGAATTCTGAAACCCTGATCGGATGTGCAGTAACACTTCTACTTCAATACTTTAAATGTGTGTGTGTGCAAAATTTTGTGATTTCATGAGCATGTTTAGGTCCACAAAAATGTGAATCGTTTTTGCAATAAGTTTAGTATGGTAAAACTAATAGACCCTGAATGCTACTCTGTTCTACAGCACCACTAATAGGCAACTCACTGGTTAATTTTACTTATGTTCCCTCAGTATAATCTAGCATTTAGATTAAAACAAACAAGTGGGCAATCATATAAATGATACCAGTGTGTAGCACATCTTGAACTCAGCCACACATATTAAAACACCTACTGTGGCTGAGCTGGGACTCCACAACACCATCATCAAATAACCTCTGGGTTAGCATTTAATCCACAAGGTTTGGTTAACATGAACCGAAAAAAAAAGTCTACTCTGAGTCAATACAGCAAAGCGGCACTCCGCTTCGATGAAAGAAATCTCGAATCCTCCTGACAACAGCATTGCAGGCGGCTCCCACATGCTAACAAACACTAATAGAACTCTTCTGTTGGTTATTAACTGATAATTGCCAGGCTTCAGAGCAATCTCTACCACTTCTTTCTTGCTCTTAGCCTCAGGGTAGAGGAAGTGAAGCAGGGAGAGCAAAGATAGCACACAATAACAAAGCGCCAATGCTAACCTGATCACAGCTTGAGAAACAAACTGCGCTTGTATTTGTTTGACACAGCGCTAGTCTAGGGCTCATGCTGTATCGTAGCATTCTTGCTAATCCTTATGGTGTGGAGGACAGCTGTGGATACCAGGATCCCAAAGAAATGCTGCATAATGCAAGGCTGACATGAGTGCGTACTGCTACATTCTGCTACACTGGAGGATTAGGAAGAGGGAAATGGGAGTGGATTAGCCTATAGGAATTCAATACACGTGGGGAAAAGGACCGATGGCAGGGTGGTGCGACTAAAGCACTAGAGAGGTTGTGGCAGTTTAGCCATCAATGTGGCTAAATTAATATAAACCGCCTAAGCATTTCCCTATAAAACAATGGTGCTGTCTCAATGGTAACGACATGGCCCTGTTTGTTAGTTGTTTTTCAATATCCCTCAGTGACTCTAACGCAGATGGACGACGGGATCAAAGCTGAAATGAGCTGCAAGTGTTACGATTTCATGAGCTGGATGAAATCCAATCATTTAAATTTCATGGACCAAGATAAGCAAAGATCAAAGTGTCAACCTGCTGTGCTATCTGTTATGCATTTTGCATAGAATATTTATAGTAATGTGAGCAGAAGTGTAAGTTTTCAGTTGGACCTCTCAAATTTTACCCCTCCAGTTACTTGGTGTAGGGTTTACAAGCTGAATAAAGGCCTGTGGTAGAACATATGGCTGAGGTGCTGAGTAACATATGCGAACTACAAAGTTTATTTCACCTTAGAAAGAAAATCTTGTCATCATTTTCTCAACTTTGCATCATTGAAGCCTATATGACTTTACCCCTCTTTTTTGATGACTAATCGTCATATAATAAAAATAAATGAGGACTTTGGCTGTCAAGCTCCAAAATGGCATAAAATGGTTCATTGAACTTGTGCATTATATTACATATCTTAAAAAATCCAATGATAGATAAATGTGAGGAAAAGAATAAGGAATAAGAATAAGACATTTTTAAGTCATTATTCCTTGAAAATCTTGATAACTGCCCTAACTGTCTTTGGCACATTTATAACAATTTTAACTTCATCCAGTTCACAAGAATGGTCTTAAGTCGGTTTTATTATCCTTTATTTTGTTGTTCAGCTCTCTGACTTACTGATTTGTTTGCAGTCATCAACAGCTATAACATGGGATTATGATTGGACAATCTGGCTATTAATGAGGACAAATAATGACCTTAGATTCAGTCTGTTTAATTGTCTCTAGAAGTGAAGATACACTCAAGTCACGATTCAATATGCATCATGATATTAATTGTACGCTACAATAATATCACTATATTTGGAGATAAAATTTCAATATATGACATCACTGCAACTCTCAACTATACATTTTCTCTCTGGGTTAAAACAAACTAAATATCGCAAATCATTGATACATATTGATGCATTTTTATATGTCATATCTCTATACAAAAAATGTACCATTACAATTACAATTGTTGCAGTATCGTATGGCTTGAATTATAAGCCAATGCAGGGTGCAATGACAGACTAAGACAATTTATCTGGTTTTGTCAGGTTGTGTTACTCCTGTCACCATTTGTCTGTGCTAGCTTTCTCTGATTGAACATGTTCAATTGGGATTTGTCGGGTTGTGGGGGTGGCTGGGAAGTGACAAACTATAATCTATGATTGTCTGCATTGGTCAGTGTCTATTGGTACAATGTGAAGTAGCCTGAATCGTGTCCTTTTGGAGTTGGACAGACGCAGTCCCCATTTATTTCCATGCAGGAAACAAAACGAGGATAACTACAACACTGACCATTGTGTTTTTTGGTGAAATAGTCTTTTAGCTCTGACGCTTTTAAATGAGATGATCTGCTTCCTTGCAACTATTGGTGGAAATTTCACACCAGAGCTAGGCAGAATTGCGCTGTGAGTGTACCACAGTACCATCTGACATTGGCAGGACTTCACTAAACAACATTCAAATTCACATGGGCACTGATATTTCCCTCCTTATGTCCTCCTCAGTCACTCAGCACTTTGTGATGCATCCAGCTAATGCGATGAGAATCCAACATGTCTCTTCATCCCCTCGGCACAACTTCTCTGATAGCTGCGACAATCCCAGCATCGCTGCTGAGATGAAAGCGATGGACTGTCCTGCAAATAATGGGTTTGAAAAGACGAGTGGAAGCCAAGAGTTGTCGGGAGCATATAAAGTCACTGAATCTTTTGGTGTCTGTATCCATCTCTCTTTGTCTCCGCCTTTCTCTCTCTACCAAGTGGATCGTGTGTACGAGGAAAAGTGGTAAGCCACCACAATCTCCGCCAACCCTTAGAATCTAATTGGAGGATGCCATTGCGAGGGACCACAGAGGGGTGTGACGGGTGGGTATCTTTAATCCTCTTGATCAGATGACATGGAACACAGAACAAAAGGTCCTCAAATCCCTACTGCGCTGAGCGGCAGGCACTGTCACCAAGCTGCCATGCTGGCTCAAGGAACGTATCCCAGGCTTTAAGCTTTAAACACCCCTTCATCCCGCACAGCTGTGCCCCCGGAAAAACTGCTTGAAATTCTCTGAATGATCATAATAATTACAAGAAACACCTACTAATCAGGTGCTGACAAGGGAGTGGTTGCGTTAGATAGCCAAATCTCCTGCTTCACTTTCAATTGAAGTACATTTCGCCTTATCAGCCTTGGGGGACAGGTAAGGTGCAGACGTACCCACTATAATGGCGGTGGAATGCTAATGAACCACATTTTAGCAGAAGACACAATGATCCAGGTTGCTTCGGGTTCCCCGCAGAGGGCAAGTTTATACTGCGGCAGGCATGCAAAGCACTTTCACGCTGATGTGCGACCGCCGCTTAATTTGCAATTGCCCGTGTGGGGTGATCGGTTGAAGAAGACTGACGGCATAATTAGCGGAGAAAAAGACAAACTGAGGCAATTCACAGAAAGACGATTACCAGATTAAGTCCAAGATTGAGACTGTTTTGTTTCCCCTCGTTGAACTATTACTCTCGGAATGTTCCCATACTGCACTGAAAGTATATCACAGAGAGCGTTGACGTTTAAATTAGCACATTTTGTGCACCCTAAGCTTTGCTTCTAGTGATTCTGTTAGTCTCTGCCCTTGGTTTTCTCCATAAAAACACAGGGGGCGTGAGGGAAAGGGGTGGAGGACAAGAGTGTGACTGCTTGCTTTAAAGGCTCCGTTAGAGTACTGATGATTTCCAATAATTAGCACGTAACTGTCAAAGCTACAGATCAACCCCTTTGCAGATGACCTCGCTCTCAGACTGTGCTGCAATGCCATTCCCAGAATGAAAAGAACAGATCCACACTGCCCTCTACTGCTGGAGAAAGCTGACAATATGGATGACAAGTCAAACCTCTGTACTGCAAAACAAATGAAGCAGACACATGAGAGGGTCTGAACAGAATTAGTCTAGTTCACCCAAAATTACAATTGTGTCTTCATTTACTCAACCTGCATGGTTCAAGATCTGTATTTTATAAAGAAACCTTCCACGGTTTTTCATATAATAAAAATCAGTATAGTTAAAAACAAGATTGACACTAAAGACCAAGATTTTTCATTTTGAAGGGTTATATACATCTTTTATATCTGCATAACAATACCACTGCAGATCATTTTAACATCAATGCTTTAAATGACAAGAAATATCCAAGAATTTTGAACTTTACTACATCTCAAAACAAATTATTGTACTTTTTACTGGAATATTTAAACTTTACTGTGAACTGGAGAATCCATTACCCAATAAATCAGTTCACAAATTGCACTGAACAATTAATTTGTGAATTGGACAGATCCGGCTGCATCTGTTCTCTATTGATCTGTTTAGAGCAAGACTTTACTTAGTGACTCATTGATTCAAATGATCCACTCAAAGCAGGTCTTAGGTAAATGATTTACTGAATTTACAAACTTCTTAAAATCCAATGATATTCAGTAATAAAGGGAGATGCTCTCAGCTTACATTTCTGGAGTTGATGGCCCAACAATTAAATGACTAATGCTGAAGTTTAAAAGTTTTTGTTGTAAAAGAAATATCATATTATAGGTCAAATATATGTCGTAACTGTTCTTGTTTTTGAATAACCCACCATATTAAATGCTTCAATGTACACATGTCCATATTTGTGTATTTTGTCTGGTCAGGGTAGGTTCTACTCAAAGACTAAACCAGTTAAAATAGCACAGGGATAGTTAACCCAAAAATGACAATTCTGTCATCATTTAATCACCCTTTGCTTGTTTCAAACCTTTATGAATTTCTTTATTCTGTTGAACACAAAAGAAGATATTTTGAAGAAAGCAGGAAACCTGCAACCATTGACTTCCATAGTATTTGTTTTTCCTACTATGGAAGTCAATAGTTACAGGTTTCCGGCTTTCTTCTAAATATCTTCATTTGTGTTCAACAGAATAAAGAAACTCATAAATCCTTGATAATGGAGCACAAATGTGATATAGAACTATTATAGATACACAGGGTTCTTCTTCATTTGTAAACACATTCACAAACATTGTTTATTCAATGTTATTACAGTATATACTAGTCTACATGGTATATATTCCCATGTGCACTCCTGGACCATCATAAATTATTAGTAGTAGTTATTAGTTTATATATATATTTTTCTTTCTTGTAAAATAAATAAGCCAATAAGTATGTTTTAAATATTTACATACATTAAAAATCAAGTAAATTTGCCAAGGAGAACTTTATTTACTCAAACTTTTACTCAAGTGTTTAATTTGCGTCCACACACTGTGCTTAATTTACAGTCCAAACACTGAACAGTTTTGGTGTCACTTGCTACACAATCTTTCTTTAAGCCCTACAAGTCTGAATGTATGCCAATCTTTACCTGCGATATCATTACAATCTAATATGGCTCTCATGACTTGAGGGAATAAAGAAACGGGCTAGAGCACAAAGCCAGAAAGGCATCTGGGCTTATTACTGAATTGGCCTTTTGTAGAACAAGATCTCCACACAGATGCTATGATAGCCTTGCTGCCATGGGCTATTCACATACCGTAATGTGGTAAATCCTGGTCACAACCCTGAGGCAAGCCCATAACAGATATGTCATCACGCTAGTGGGCTGTTTGCTGGCTGCACTGAAAAACCCTGGGCTGTGATTCTCCTGGATGGTTATGACTATGGGAAATATTGATAAGGTGAGAGATAATTTATGGTCAGGCAGTCAAGGAGCTTCTGGCGATGGTATGAAATGTCTAACTATATTCAAGACCAGAGTCAAGGTGGCAGGGGAAACATTAGGAGTATAGTACAACTAAAATGAAAAGTCTGTCACCGTTTACTCATTTACCCTCATGTTGTTCTTGAACTGTGTGACTTGCCGTAGTGGAACACAAATATATATTAAATTAATATTAAATGAACAACACTGAAGCCATTGGTTCTTGCATGTCACCAAATTTGATGCACGATCTGACATAATGCATATAACTACATATTTGAAAGCTGCAATTTTCTTTGAATAATGCATATTTGTATTAATGCTGTTAAATTAGTATGCACTGACATTTAAAACATGCCGTTTTTATCTGATACAGTGAAGCAGTTGATTAACATTTCTCTGATGGTGCATTTTGACTTTTGAATCTCAATTGTATCCATGCAATGTGAAAAGCTAACACTACAACCATTAAATCTGTCAGAATGCATGGATTCAAACCTATATAAGTTTATTTTTTCAACGGAAACAAAACAAAGCATTTTGAAGAAGGTAAGAGGGAAAAACAAATACTATGGAAGTCAATGGTTACACCAGTTTCCAGCTATCTTCAGAATATATTCTATATTCAAGAGAAGAAAGAATCTCAAATATGCTTGTGACAAGTCAGAAATGGGTAATGATGACAGATTTATAAAGTTTTGGAGCTTGCTGACTACTTTGTGACAAGTTCACAAAGAATTTGAATAAAACAAAACAAAACAAAACATTCATTCATTCATTTTCATTTCGGCTTAGTCCCTTTATTAATCTGGGGTCGCCACAGCGGAATGAACCGCCAACTTATCCAGCATATGTTTTACGCAGCGGATGCCCTTCCAGCTGCAACCCATCTCTGGGAAACATCCATACACACCCATTCACACTCATACACTACGGACAATTTTAGCTTACCCAATTCACCTGTACCGCATGTCTTTGGACTTGTGGGGGAAACCGGAGCACCCGGAGGAAACCCACGCCAACACAGGGAGAACATGCAAACTCCACACAGAAAGGCCAACTGACCCAGCCGAGGCTCGAACCAGCGATCAGCGACCTTCTTGCTGTGAGGCGAACGTGCTACCCACTGCGCCACTGTGAGGCCCCCAAAACAAAACAAAACAAAACAAAACAAAACAAAACAAAACAAAACA
>CAIGQW010054176.1:3839959-3852868 GCA_903798125.1 Danio choprae
AGATAGATAGATAGATAGATAGATAAACTTGACACTAAAAACTGCAATCGCCACTGTTCAGACAGATTGTTTATTCATACAAGTCTGTTCCCATTTCTAACTATAAAGTTAAGTTCACAATATGGAACAAAACACTGTACACAAACAATGTATCAAACTAGTTTAAATAATATTTAAAATGCAGACAGTATCCAAGAGAGACTGTGGTCTTAGAGGACAGTGCGTTCTTATTGTTCCCATTCATTTCTGCTTCAGTGGATTGTACAGAGTAGCCAAGATCAAGGTTTGGCTGGTTACCTTTAGCAGTTAGCCCCAGTGGTGCATATCATAACTGCACCAAGCTTTTCATCATATTTTTGAAATATCAGCAAAAACATTAGCCAAAGAGCACACATATTATTTTGCATAGATGTTCTGTATCCAAAAAGGTGATTTCTCTTCAATGGTGCAATCTTGCAAAGAAAACCCCGACCCTTTAGAGAGTCAGACAGACATAACATAAGAAATGCCCTGATGTCTTTAGTCATTTAAAGGCTGAGTCTTTACAGATATTAGCTGCCTTTCTTCTGACATGGCGGTTCATATTTTCACAGCACATTGAAGCGTGAAAGCGAATTTTACCAACTAACAAACTGTCTAATCCTTCCACCCACAATGTCTTTTTTTCTCCATGCGCAATCAGCATCAAATTCTTTATATTGCCTCATTAAATGAAACAGTTCCACTATGATCTCATCTCAATCTGCCCTTTGGATGGATGATTGAGGAGCGTAGTTCACATCCAAATCACTGTAATTGAAATCTAGCTGTCAGTCAGACCTGCTTGTGGGTCATTGGGTTCACTGTTTACCTGCCTCGCATTCTGTGACCCTTAAGATAGTTGTTAAATTAGCTAATGAAATGTGCACTTTGTTGATTTGTTTGGCAGAAAAGGTCACTATTCCTATTTCAGACACTTTTAGACATTAGTAAATACCCAAGTTTGTCTGCACTTATCAAACTCTCAGGAAATAAGTGGACAGTATTTTCAAGAAGTTTTTTAAATATCTGTAAATGTGATCCTAGACCACAAAATCAGTATTATGTTGCTCGAGTACATTTTTGAGAATAGCCAAAAATACATGGGTCAAAATTAATGAATATTAAAGAGCACCTTTTTTACCCCTTGTTCAAGATTTAAGATAAGTCTTTTGTGTCTCCAGAACGTGTCTGTAAAGTTTCAGCTCAAAACACCCATCAGATTATATTTTTGCTTTGAACACACTGCAGCTGTTTTTGTTGGCTGTGCCATTAATGCTAGTTCTCCCCGCCCACTGTTCCCATGTGACTGTCAGAGTGTGCCTTAGTCTCCGCCTCGGCTGCGTCAGATAACAGACAGACATGAAGGAAGCAGATCTCACGTAACGTTTGTGAGAAATACTACAGTAAGAACTTTACCAATGATTATTTGATGTATTTGTTGAGGAGTTAATTCAAGCCTTTGTGCGATGAGTCACACACAATGTTGTTACAAAGTTCACACACACACACACACAGACACACACACAGCGGACACACACACACAGCGTGCGCGTTA
Organism: Danio choprae; assembly: GCA_903798125.1. Lineage (NCBI taxonomy): Eukaryota > Metazoa > Chordata > Actinopteri > Cypriniformes > Danionidae > Danio > Danio choprae. Next base: position 3,841,536 of record CAIGQW010054176.1, read on the forward strand.
ACTTTGCACTGTTTTTGCACACATATTGATACATGTCAATATCCACTGCTGTATGGATATCCGCACTGTTTTAAAATCATTCTTGATCACATTTGATGATGATTAATGATCACAACGAGCCAAACAAATCTTTTAATCCCAGTTGCTTTGTGCACGTCCTGTCTTGTTGATTAATCAACAAATTTAATTATTTATGGTTAATACGCTGCTGTCAATCAATTCGGTGGGCGGGGAAACCGCACTCCTACGTCACCTTGCGGTCGGCCTCAAAATAGGAGGCATTTGGATCCTATTTTAACGTCAGGAAATTTAAACAAGAGACTTATTGTCTTTAAATCACCCCAATATGACAGTGGACACACTATACCTACACACAGTTCTGTCCAAACAGCTTACAAAAGATGATTTTCGTCACAGGTGCCCTTTAAGTAAAGATTTTTGATTAGTAATATGCAATATCTCCTAACAAACTATATATCAATGGCTTTAATGTGCTTTAAGGTGATCTTTTGTGGTCCAGGTCCAACATTCAACTAATGACAAACAAAACATGCACACACAATTAGATTTGCATGAAAAGAGATGTATGTGAGGTTTTGTATACTGTATTTTCATGTAAAATCATTCATTCATTCATTCCCTTCCAGCTGCAACCCATCACTGGGAGACATCCACACACACTTATTCACACACATACACTACGGACAATTTTAGCTTACCCAATTCACCTATACCGCATGTATTTGGACTTGTGGGGGAAACCGGAGCACCCGGAGGAAACCCACACCAACACGGGGAGAACATGCAAACTCCACACAGAAATGCCAACTGACCCAGCCGAGGCTCGAACCAGCGGCCTTCTTGCTGTGAGGCGACCGTGCTACCCACTGCACCACCGTGAGGCCCATGTAAAATCATTTATTTTATAATGTCCATTGCTTTTTTCCATTCTGAATATTTAAAAAATTTTATTGACATGCTACTAATACACATTTTGATTTTATTCTTTTTGTAATTTGTTTCTATTTTACCCTACTGTGTATTGTATCTATTTGTGATGTTCTTTTTTCTTTTTTGCTGTTGAACTGTATGGTAAAATGCTATGAAATTTGGCACACAGATTAAGGACAATGCTAGCATTATTAAAAGTTATTATTAGAACTTTTGAATAATAAAGGGATATGAATACAATTATGTTGTCCTCATATTCCTTAATCAATTCAATTGCACTCTATAGCCATTTAAAATTTTAAAAATCCTATTTTTCTTACTCCTACCTGTAGAGCTTTTGTCAGATTTTCACATATTTTTAAATGTATCTCAATCAGACCATACTGGAAAAAAAAATTAAAAGCCGTATGAGGCTAAATCACCTAAACATAAAATAATTGTTATTCGCCAAAACATAAAATACACTCAGGGGGCCATTTTCATTTCTCCAATCAGTGCAATATTTAAAAAATGCACGCAAATTTTCTTGAAAATACAGAAAGCACTGGCTTTCATTAGTTATCCAGCATGCGTGTTAGCATTGACATTCAGCCCTTTGAAATATATTAATAATGCACAATAATTGATGTTTCACTCTCAATAAATGCTGCGATGGCAAGTGAGATGAGGCAATAACACTGTTGAAGCCTGTCTTATGCCCTGTGCATAGCAAAGGGCCAGTACTGCTAATGACTCAGGCATAATGCATTCTGCCCGCGTAAGCTCCCAATACCCTGGCTAACACAATGTGAGGAACATGCCAGAACTCGGCAGCCAAACACACTCTCTTCACTCCTCATTAACAATGCAGCAACCATTGTTCTATTCATGTTGTGTCGTAAAAAAAAAAAAAAAAACTCAAGCCGCTTAGCAAAGGATAAGCAAACAAGTGTGCACCTCATCAGGGAGGCTGGGGTTTAACCAGGGGTTGCTCATTGATAGCCGCTGTCAGAGCATGAGAGAAAGCGAGACAATGGAGGAAGCCGAATGTGAGACTGAAGGTGAGAGAATGATGGACAGGAGAGAGGATTTGTGCTCAGGGCTAATGGGTATCTCTAGAAGACACGCACTGGATGAGAAACTGGGATAAAATAAAAAGTTCAATGTATTTGGAAGACATCTGCATATGAGCACACATGCACTAGAGCTGTCTGATGAAAGTAAATAAATGATAAGAAATGGGACTGTCAATTTGTTGCGGACAAATTATACTGGAAGTTTTATAGGCTTTGCTATTAAACAAAAGTCCTGGGTTCAATACAAGAGAAGCTTAGCTGGCAGCATTAACTGCATAATGTCAATTACTGCGGAAAATAATTTGGCCAGCTCTGTTTGTTGTATTGTTTTTCCAGTATAGAACATTTAGAGTAAGACATTTACAATGGAGTACGGTGCCTGGAAGGTTTTAAGGATGACAAATGAAGCTTATGTTTTTATTAAAGCACTCATGAAAATAAATTAAAATAAAAATGTGTACTGTTTCTGTAAAATAAAAGTCTTTTGTAACAGATCTATTTCAAAACGAAATGGCATACTTCTGAACTTCTTAAAATATACAAATTAAATGATTATATGAAATGTAAGAAAATATAAGATAATTCAAAACGTTTCGCTGACAAATCAAAACCAAGTGGTTTGAGGGAGGAATTGAAGTGTAGAGATTTAAAATGACGACAGATTTGTATTTTGGTGCTGTGTTGTGACACTTTATTGTCATCAGAAGATTTTTGTTTTGTTGTAAATATGCCTGACAGAAATAGAGGGATAGTTCACTCAAAACTGAAAACTGTGATTACTCACTCTTCACTTGCCACAAACCTATTTGAGTTTCGTTTATTCTGTTGAACACAAATTTATTCCTTTTGAAAAATGTTGAAAATCTGTAACTGTTCACTACCATAGTATTTGTTTTTCCTACTATGGGTGTCAATGGTTACAGGTTTTTAAATATTTTTCAAAATATCTTCTGTTGTGTTCAACAGAATAAAGAAACTCAAAAAGATTTGCAACCACTTGAAGATGAGTAAATAGTGAGTAAATTGTCATTTTGGGGGAACTATCCCTTTAACTATTGTAACACTGAATGACATTTTATTGTGCGTCTTCTATAAATCATGATAAAAATAGTTATTTAAAAAAAAAAATTGTTTAATAATATTCTAATGTGTAGGACAAATGTGAAGTTGTATTGTTACATTTATGACCTTGATGCTTGTAAACTTTGACCATCACAATGTAACAACTCTTGCTGCATGTTTTGTTTTTTGGTTAAATGAAATTCTCTATTCATCTGAACTTAGTCAAACTGCCTAAAAAATATATAGTTAAACTTTGCATAGCTAAAAATATTTGGTTAAAACCTGATTAACACAAGCGCGCGCACACACACACACACACACACACACACACACACACACACACACACACACACACACACACACATGTAATGTATTTTATACTGTAAAATAAAGTTTATGGCCTTACCCTACCCTTAAACCCAACCCTCACATTTTGACAATTTTGAATGTCAAAATACCCCATTAATTATCATTTTAAAGTGCAAATACTTTAAATGCAATTCAAAGTAATTCAAAGTGTTTCAAAGTGTCACGTAATTCAAGTGTTTTGAATTACGAGGACACAAGGTATGTCCTCTTAATCCACCTTAATAGTGTACACCTAGTCATACCCATGTCGTTATACAATTTTGCGTCCTCATAAACCACATAAACAAATCCATTCGCACAAAATCTACAACTCAAAACAATTCTTTAATAGTACAAAACTTTTGAAGTAGTTTAAAGTATTTGCATGTCATGGCTTCACTCTGGAGTGGTGTACTGTATGTACTTAGACCTACATCTTAGGAATGTATAGTGCCATTCTTAAGGATCGCACGACCACCTAAATGCAGCAACCAAACTATTAGTGCCCTTGTATTGCATTTTTTTACTCAAACATTTAAATTCCTCCGCATGAATGCATAATTGAAATCATTCATCAGAAAGCTCAGTAAACGCCTCACACAGAGAGAGAAAATGTGAATAGCAGAATCTCCAGCCTTGCTGTGCATTACATACTCATGCGCTTTTATCAGAGGTTTGCTGCCTTGACTCCTTTAGAAAGGTGCACAAACCGTAGGAGCACGAACAAGCATATCTATTCAACACACAATGCACATACACATTTTTTTAATTAACAACTATGTACTCCAAAACAATACGGCGAGCTTCATCTAACTTGTTTGTCAGTTGCAATAATAGCTGGTAACCACTCGCGGACCTCACAGTTTTAGCAAAAGGAGCTTAGCAAATACACAGAAGCATCGCATAATAGGGATTTAATTTTAATTATGCTTTGGCATTATCGACTAACAGCGGTGGGCTTGAAATCTACTGCGATGATTCATTACAAAAGAAGGCCAATCTATAAGACGAAAAGCAGCAAAGATATTGTCGAATCAAAAGACTTCACAGGATGCTGCTCGACACTTCAAGGATCAATGCGGTGCCGCACAACTGTTTATTGAATTCCTATTAATATTTACAAAGCACAAGAAAAGTACACTTCTTGTTGTGCGAATGCATGACAGATTTGCCTAAAGCGGTTATTCATTCACATTGGAAGAATAGAAAAAATGTCATTAAATAAAATTTAAAAAAAGGTAATTAAGAATTTTTTAAGATCAAATGCTGTATTAAACATGATTAATATTTGTAATATTTATAAATAATATTATCCATATAATAACAACAATAATAATAATATGATATGACATTATATTGATAATATTTATAATATATTAAATATAATATTACCAATAATAATGTTTTATTCATGTATATTATATTTATTATATTATATTATATTATATTATATTATATTATATTATATTATATTATATTATATTATATTATATTATATTCATTCATTCATTTTCGGCTTAGTCCCTTTATTGATCAGGGGCTGCCACAGCGGAATGAACCGCCAACTTATTCAGCAAATGTTTTACGCAGCGGATGCCCTTCCAGCTGCAGCCCATCACTGGGAAACACCCATACACATTTACTCATTTACACACATACAATTTAACTTACCCAATTCACCTATAGCGCATGTCTTTCGATTTGTGGGGGAAACCAGAGCACCCAGACGAAACCCACACGAACACTGGGAGAACATGCAAACTCCACACAGAAATGCCAACTGACCCAGCCGAGGCTCGAATCAGCGACCTTCTTGCTGTGAGGCGACATTGCTACCCACTGTGCCACCACTCCGCCATTATATATATATATCAAAACAAAACTAGGTGAAATCAATTAAATCACTTGCTTGGGTTTCCAAATATTCACTTTATTATTTTGTTTAATCAATAAATAAGCAGAAAAATATACTACTGCTTGAAGTATGAAAATAGTTTCTGATGCCTGTAATCATACTGTCAGATTGAGAAATAAATTCAGACTTGCACTACACAAAGAGAGAAAAGCCACAATCCATTAATAAACACTTTAGTCAGTCGTTTGGAAGCATAAAGCTCAAAGCAGTGTATAGTTACTTCAAAAGATCCTTTGTGTGCAGTAACAGCATTACAATACACAACGAGTGAACAAAGCCTTTCAAGCCGTTCTCACTTCAGCAGGAGCCTTTTCTATATGTTGTTTTCCTAGGGAACCATCAATGGGTTTGAGAAAGCACTTTGATAAGCTCCTTAACTTGGTCACATTTAAATGTTTAGGGAAAGAAAAGAGAGGGGAAAAAAACTGTTGCTATGACATCCAGAGGTTAGTTCTTGCTTGCCAGGTTACCGAGCCATACAGTGAATGAAGAGGCAGGTTAAGGAGACCAGCACTTCACAGAGTTCCTCTAAAAGTCCTCTTTTCTCTCATTACTACGCCGTGCCAGACAGACCGCAGCACTGATCACTGATCAGGAGTCGGAGGAGATGGACAATGTGCCACTCGGCTGGTAAACATTGCCTCCTCGCCTGAAATATATATATGCCCACGCATCTAAACCTTCACCGTCAGTGTTTATCAACCTGATCCGTTCCAACAAGTTTACAAATGATCTCCCATCCCCTTTTTTCTTTCCTTAATTTATAAAGCTTTGCTGTCGGTCACATCCTCCTGCTCTTACCTACAGAAACAAACAGAACTGGCCTTCACATACTGCTCTCCAAATCTTTCTGTAGCCGTCTCCCATACTTTTCAAACTTTATTAATTTAACTCTGTAATCATCTTTTGCTTGTGTGTACATACATGTGTGGGAGCATGTGTTTATAACTGACAATATACAATTGACAAGTCAATTGCTGAGAAAACAGTACTTTGAAACGTGTTTACCAAATAAGCAAACAAAAAAAAAATAAAGTTTGTAACTGTGTTACTATCTATCTGTGTTACTAATTTATATTAAGTATATACTTGTATTCTGTTGCTATAAAAGTTACCAAAGGGGGAAACAAGTGTTTTTAATTACTCTCCCTGGGGTTGTTCCAATCCCCTAAAACCTTCGTTCATCTTTAGAAGACAAATTTAGATATTTTACATGAAAAGGAACCATGAGACTCCAGCGGTCCAAATAGTGACGAAGCTCCAAGAACACTTCTGTGCAAATAAGTGAACTTAATTGATTTGTGTTGGAAAAACATGAAGGCATTAAGTGGAACCCTTTTTCTTTTTTTCTTTTTTTACAGTGCAATCTATAATAATATTTATAATATAGTAGTAGGGCCTCACGGTGGCGCAGTGGGTAGCACGTTCGCCTCACAGCAAGAAGGTCGCTGGTTCTCCGGTTTCCCCCACAAGTCCAAAGACATGCCGTATAGGTGAATTGGGTAAGCTAAATTGTCCGTAGTGTATGAGTGTGAATGGGTGTGTATGGATGTTTCCCAGAGATGGGTTGCAGCTGGAAGGGCATCCGCTGCGTAAAACATATGCTGGATAAGTTGGCGGTTCATTCCGCTGTGGCGACCCCAGATTAATAAAGGGACTAAGCCGAAATGAAAATGAATGAATGAATATAGTAGTAAACATGCACCCTCATTTGGTGCGGAAGACATACAGTCAAGCCAAGTTATTTTTACAGGGTTTTTTGGAAAACAAATGTTTTCTTAGAACCTCGTATGATTGCAGTTGAGCCACTAAAATCACATGGAATTTTTTGACAACGTTTTTGGTTCATTCCTGGACTTTAAACATCTCATGACCCTTTGCTGTCTGTATACAGTGGATGAGAGATAATAATCTTAAGAGTATTTTAATTTGTCTTCCGAAGATGAATGAAGGTCTTGGGGGATTAGAACATGAGTAAACTAATGCTTTCTCAAAACAGAGCCTCCAAATTCAGGAGAAAAGAAACTTTGAATATGGAACTGCTCTTGGTGTTGCTGTTCCTGAAACTGCAGATCTACTGTTTCACGCACAACCATCTCATCACAATGAATGGTTGAAAAAAAGAAAATATCCAGTGAGCAACAGTCCTGCATGAAGAAAATGCCTTGTTGAGGGCAAAGGTCAGAGGAGAAGGTACAGCAACTGAAGCAAATGAACTACAGCAATAGAAAACCACACCAGGAGTTACTCTGGAACAACAAATTGAGGGTGCTTTCCACATGGCGAAAAAAGATGGATAAAGATTGCATGGTCTGATGAGCTGTATTTCTGACACTCAGATAGTAGAGTTAGAATTTGGTGTACCAACAGTTAATACTGCTCCTGGAGAAACAAAGGTGTTCATAACAGAGCTGACTCACTAGAATTGAACATTTCTGATAGGAAACCCTTGATGCATGTCAAACATATTAATTAAAGCTGCACCTGTGAACCTGTCACAAGGGAGCATTTGGGGAAAGAATCAGGCCTTTTCTTTGCACCACATGATGTTATCATGGCAATCTATGAACCGCGTCTTCATAATTAATGAAACCCTCAGGACACACTCATCAGCGGCCATGTTGAAACTCTTGATCTCACACTCCATGAGTTCTCAGTATGCTGTCACCACATCACAAACACTTTTTTCTGACAGTCTCTTTTTTATAGATACAAGCATATGTTAACCATCGCAGAATCCTGTTAATGGTCCTCATAAAAGACAAAACAGCTTCTGTGCATTTTATATCAGACAAAAGTTACACATCAAAGCCAGAGATGGAGAGAAGAACAGGTGTGGTGGAGGTCTGTTGAAACACTGTTTGGAGCTTGTTTAGGATCAATACATGTTGTGCAACATTTAGAGTAGCCTGGTTTTCATTATACATTTGCGCAAATCTTTTGCAATATTATCTAAATGCTTATTAACATTTGTCCTTTGAAACTTTCTGCACATCAAATGATCAGCTGTTAAATTGAAATCTGTTTTAAATCACACTTTATCAGTGTTTTCAAACAAATAACCTATTTATTAAGTTTCAGACATTTAAATGCATACAAGTACATGCAAAACATAATATTTATGGTTTAAAAACTGATGTCTGATTACATTTGTCTAAAACAATCACACCGGTGTGATTGAAAAGTTCAGCGCAAAAGTGATCAGCTGTTAAATTGAAATCTGCTTTTCTGGAATGGGTCACACTGAGACAGAAAAAATGACGTGTCCAGTGTTTGTCATTAAAAACAAATCACAATTTATCAGTGTTTTTTAAGCAAATAACAAATATTTTAGGTTTCAGATATTTAAATGCATATAAGTACCAGAAAAACATAATATTTATGGTTTGAAAGCTGATGTCTGGAGATGGCATAAATAATCATTTTAAAAACATAAATGGACACTGTACATTATTCACACCAGATACACAATATTTAGGTTACTAGAATATCTACTCTATTCTTCTCTTAGTTAAACAGCCTCTTTTCTGTATTTCAGGAAATGTTGATGAATTAACATGTTGTAAATTCAGCAGCTCTGATCTCTCCACTACAGCACAGGCTAACATTTAATCATTATTGTGCTGTTTAAATGACTACATATATGTTGTTACATATATTTGAGAATCGGAATATCAGATATTTCACAATATGCTTAGGGCATTATTAATAAAGGGCATATAATGCTAACATGTTGCCATAGAAACTTTTTAGCAATGAGTTCCAAATTATTGTCACATACAAAAACAAAACTCATGCAGGGGGAGTCAGCGGGAGTATTCAAAGCCTATGTGTGAAATGGTTACACATTTTAAAAATGGTGTTTCCATTAACAGATGACAGTAAAGCATATTTCCTCTCATGATAAGTCTTTTCAAAAATCCTGATGATGGATGCAGGCAGGTCAATGTATTATTGCAGCCACCACACTAGCCTTTATTTTTTTAATTAAAGGATTATTTGTGAGGGAAGTCAATGGTTACCAGTTTCCAACATTCTTCAAAAATGTCTTTTTTGTTCATTCATTCATTCATTTTATTTTATTAATCTGGGGTCGCCACAGCGGAATGAAACGCCAACTTATCTAGCATATGTTTTACGCAGCGAATGCCCTTCCAGCTGCGACCCATCACTGGGAAACATCCATACACACTCATTCACACACATACACCACGGAAAATTTAGCTTACCCAATTCACCTATACCGCATGTCTTTGGACTTGTGGGGGAAACCGGAGCACCCGGAGGAAACCCACGCCAACACAGGGAGAACATGCAAACTCCACACAGAAATGCCAACTGATCCAGCCGAGGCTTGAACCAGCGACCTTCTTGCTGTGAGGCGATTGTGCTACTCACTGTGCCACCGTGAGGCCCCTTTTTTGTTCAATAGAAAAAAAAGAAACTTACTGCAAGAAACTTACTCTTTTTGGAACTACTGGATGGTGAGTAAATGGTGATTAAATTTCACAACTTCAGCTATGAATTCTTGAAAGCTGTTAAACTTCAGACCATATGCATTTACAACAGTACACAAGCATTATACGGTTCATCAAAATGGTATATGTACTTATCCTACAGCTTATTGTATATAAAAGTGTTGAAAACAAACAAAAGTGAGAGCCTATGTGTGAGAGCCTACTGCTGCTGATAATTATTAATATAATAATGTATATTACGTTCAATTTCTTGCACAGACTGATAATTTCACTTAATAATACGTATAGTACACGTATTATCGGCAGTCACCGATATTATAAGATTGCATTTTTCAGCTAAAATCTTTAATGGCTTACTGAAGAAATAACATCTCCAACATCTTGGGTGAGTAAATTCTTATTAAATGTTTTTTTCTTTCATTTTCTTTGTTATTTACTTCCAAAAACTGACAATTTACTCACCCTCAAGTGGTTCCAAACCTTTATGAGCTTCTTTCTTCTGATGAACACAAAAGATATTTTGAGGAAAGCTGAAAACATGCCATTGACAAAACCATTGGCATCCATTTTAGGAAAAAAATACTATGAAAGTCAGTGGTTACAGGTTTCCAACATTTTTCAAAATATCTTCTATGGTGTTCAACAAGAAAAGGGTAAGTAAATGATTACAATTATTTTTTGGGGGGTATTGAGCTATCTCTTTAATGTTTAAAATTCAGTAATGAAAAGCTGTGTGGATGTGTCCAAAGCGAACCCAGGAGATGGATGAACACAGAGATTGATGACACGAGAAAGTGGCTCATGTTTTAATGCACTGCCAGACAGAAGGTGAAGGGTCTCAAATGACCACAATCAAAGGCTTTTCTCGGCCCACATCAGACCCACACGTCCTCAGAGGACGAAAGAGAGCTCGGCAACAACAGGCCACCCATGAAATTGCACCAGCATTTCTGTTATTGTAATTTCATTTGGCTAAATGAGCCGGCAACGTGCGTGTGGGTGTAATGAAATTAGGATGTAACTGACATCTTCAGCCGGCTGGATAACAACTGTCTGCAGAAAGAAAAAAAAAAATGCTCGAAATGTTTTGACTTGAATCTGAAATACATAATTTCGACAGGCTCCAAATGAGACACGTTACGACTCTGCAAAGTGAAGTGGGAAAGTTACACTGCGAGTTACAGCTCATTCTGGTCAACAAGCTTGGCTGAGGTTGAGCAAAAGTCTGACAGCTAACTAAGGGCGAGCCAAGAAAACACAACAAAGCAAACTGGAAACTGCAGAGAAAGCCAAATGGCTGCTGGTAGCAAACGCTCATGAAGAGAGAAAAAATTGGATTGGGGTGTGTGCGTGCGTGTGTGTGTGTGTGTGTGTGTGTGTGTGTGTGTGTGTGTGTGTGTGTGTGTGTGTGTGTGTGTGTGTGTGTGAAAAGCTCTCAGTAATGTTTATCATTTTCTCTCGGTTGCAATCTAGCTTTTTTCTTTCTTTCTTTCTTTCTTTCTTTCTTTCTTTCTTTCTTTCTTT
>CAIGQW010054176.1:3859675-3870925 GCA_903798125.1 Danio choprae
GAACATAAAAAATAAAACGCACAGATGCAGAAGAACAAACTAAAACCTTCGCAGGGGTTTAGAGATAAAGAAAGCGACTGAATTCAGACTGAAATTCAGGTGAAGCCTGGCTCCAAAGCATATTTCCTTCACTCAGCACAATGCTTTCACAGGGAAAAATAAGCAAAAAAAAAAAAGATAGAACAAAGGGAGAGATGGTGGTTCGGAGCCGAGTAAGAGCAGCTCCATGCTTAATTTGATTCCTGGGATAAAGCTGGGCATCCACATCGGCCTAAACATGATAAACAGAACGGCCCTGGGTTCCTCCCGCTGGCTGATTGAAAATCTGTGTGGCTGCGAGAGGGTGTGTGTTTGTGTGTCTCTGTGCGGCCTGAATGAAGAAACAGCAGAAGAGGCAGACTCCCAGGCAGAAAGGGCAGAACGGAGAGCAGAGAACAGACTGATTTATGGCTGCAGGTCAGTGCTGTGGCATGTGTGTGACACTAATGCAGAATGACAGGACAGATGGTGGAATGGAAGCAAGACTCTCAGCTCTTCTCCGTGCCGATTGGAGGAGACTGTAAATCACACAGGAAGTGGCTTTGGAGAAAGCACTCCATGCACTCTATAAAACCAATGCCCATTATAGTCCCAAGATCAATTGACTTGTCAATTTAACACTTAACCCTGGGTTAGCATCTTTTAAAAACCAGGTTAATGCATTTTTTAAACTCTGGTGACTGGGTTTGGTCTGCTTTGAAGCCGTTTAGCTACAGACTACCAATTATAAACTTTGGTAGTTCTTACTTTTTTAAATATTCATAAGCCTTCCTGATTAATTGTTGTATGCCAGTGAAACATTGAAAGGGAATGCAGTAACCGGAGTAATTATATTTGTGACTCATTTAAGATTTTTGTAGCGTTTCAGAAGTCAGAAACTTCGTGGCCATTCTCATCCAATCAATGTTACTAACCTCATAAAAATGCATATTCCAATGCCATGATTGGATGAGACTGTAAATCACAGGAAGTGGTTTTGGAAAAGGCACTCTATGCCTATAAGCTCTATAAACTTTATGCCCGTTATTCCAAAGATTAACTGAGCTGTCAATTTCACACAGGTTAACATCTTTTTAAAACCTTGCTAAGGCCTTTTTAAATCTCAGGCTCAAGCAACATTTCAGTGAGTTGGTATTGCTTTGAAGCCAGACAACCAATCATAAACTGACTCTAAATGTTCTGTATTTGTCTTATTGGACTGTTTTTTACCTAATCAGTTTTTACTAACTTCATAAATATGAAATATACAAATTGAAGCTCCGTGGTGAATCGTGAAGACTGTAAATCACACAGGAAATGGTTCTGGAGAAGGCAGTCCTGACATACCCTATAAACCCTTATGCCTATTATTCCCAAGATCTATGACCTGTCAGTTTCGCACTTAACCCAAAGTCAATATCTTTTTAAACCATAAGTAGCACTGCTTTAAAGTAAACTGCTTTAAAGCCACAGAAAGCTAATCACAAACTGCCTCAGTTATTGTCTTTTTATTTATGAGCTTTCACGCTGTTCAATTTTTCCAATGCAAGCGAAACAGTAGTAACTGTTTCTGATGACACTAGGCCAATCTGTATTTGTCCAGTTATGTTACTAATCTAATAATGCAAGTTGCTGAAGTTCAGTGTAAATCACACAAGGCTCTTGATTAATTGGCCTGTTGATTTCACCTTTAACCCTACAGTAGGTTAACATCTTTTTTTAAATCAGGTCGATCAAACAAGTTAGCACTGCTTTGAAGTTGTTTGTTCACAGACAACCAATCATAAAAGTTCTTTCCTCATCATTTATTCATGCTCTTCTACACTGCGGGTAATTTCAGTGTAATGATAAAAGCAAATAGATTAACAGGAGTAATTTATAATATTGTGAGTATTATATACGTGGCCGATCTATATTTCTTCAATAAATGTAACTAAACCTCATAGTTATGTTAATTCATTATGATGACTTAGGTTTGATTCTCAGGAAATCTACACTTGTAAGTCAAAGCAGGTTATACTTACAGTATATCAAATGCATGAACATAAAACAGTCAAGCTTTACAAAAATACGCAGTGTGCAATTTTGAAACCTGACTGCCTATAGGATTATTTTTCTAACCCAGTATGTGGTATGAATGATCTAGGATTAAAAATGTCTGGTGTGAAAAGCCCACTAGACACCACATAAAATGCATTTTATATGGCTAAACAGCTCATTTAAATACAGTGCACGGAACAGATCTCGGTAGGCCTAGAAGAAAAACAACATTTGAGCATGAAAAACTTGAAGCCTCGCCTCTGTTCCAGCCATCTGTGTATGTGTACTATATTCATTTTTCATTCTCAATCAACCCTCCATGTTTTTTGTCAATGTGTAACAGGCAGGACACGTAGGCGCAGATCCGCATTTGCAGCAAGTTGAATGGGTGATGTTAATTATCCGCTTTCATGAATGTGCATCAGCCTCTGTAGCAGAGCTTTGAAATTCCACGTGTCACCATCCCTTTGCTGCTTGCTGAGAGGAGTTATCTGATGGTAGAAAAGGCTCCTAGACTAACAGCAGGTGAAAAACAAAGAACAGGGGATGCATGCTGGGAAATGACTCTCTCCTTGGGTTTGTATGCGTGTGTTTGTTAAAGAGAACGATAGGTAAGGAGGGGAGAGAGAGGGGATTCGTGAATGTGTAACGAAAAGAGAAAGATGGTTTGAAAATTAGTTTTTTTTTTGTGTACTCTCTAAAATCATGTTCTGCTTTTATCATTAACAGTATCTGTTTGGACTTGTCTCCGCCATTTATTTATAAACCAGTAGAGAGAGAAATGAAAATGGTGGGGAAAGAGGGTGAAACTAAATCTGGAAATGTTGTGAAATGTATTCAGTTAACACCAGCCCAAGGAGATCTGACAGATCTGCTAAGTTTATTCTATTCTATTCTGGTTTCTTAATAGTTCCAATTATCATTATTTTAGTATGGTGTTTGGAGATATCTTTTTTTTAACTACTGATTCTGCCAAATGTAGGGATCACTAATAACATTTTATGTTTGATTTGCTATAGAACAAAATCATTAAAAGCATTTGTTAAATGCATAGTTCACCCCAAAATTACAATATACTTACTATTTACTCACCCTCAAGTGGTTATAAACAATCATGAGTTTCTTTTTTTCTGTCAAACACAAAATAAGTTATTTTGAAGTAAGTGAAAACATGTAAACATTGGCTGTCATAGTATTTTTTCTGCTATAAATGTCAACCATAGTATAAAAATCGAATAATATGACAGTCAATGTTCACATGTTTTCAGCTTTCTTCAAAATATCTACTTTTGTGTTTGACAGAAGAAAGACAAACAGGTTTTTTCATTTTGGGATGAACTATCCCTTTAAGGAATTGAACTACACTAGTCGTAAAATAATGAAAACATAATAAATGAAAAAATATAATAAAAGAATAATAAAATGAATGAAATAAAAAAAAAATTAAGCTTATAAAAGCTATTTGGAATTCAGACAACATGATATTTTTGTTTATTAAAATGGACAGGCTGTGGCGGCTCTTACAATAATTCGTTCAGGAATCAAATTACACTGGTCGTGCTGTGTGTTCGTAACTTGCCAGAAACAATTGCCCCATGAAAGTCATTTATTCAGGATTCAAATTACACTGCTAGCATGATTCATTACAAACAATCAGCTCATAAGAGCCACTTGTTCAGAATACAAACGTTATAGTTTCTGATTCAAAAAAAAAAACCAAAAAAAAAAACAATTGGCCCATACAAGTCATTCAATCAAGATTCAAAAGACAAATTATACTATTTGTGCTATATGTCTCTGATTCACACACACACAAAAAGATGAAGTCTTATATGAATCATATTACAGTGATTTGTATTATTATTTGGAAAAGATTTGGCTCATAAAAGCAATTTGGATCCCAGACAACATTGAATATTGTTGATTTATTTAAAGGATGGGCTGTGGCGGCTTGTACAATAATTCATTCAGGAATCAATTTACACTGGTCGTGCTGTGTTTCATATTTTTCTAAAAAATAAATTGGCTAATATGATTCATTTATTCAGGATTGACATTATATTGGCTTTGCTGTATGTTTCTGATTCAGTAAAAAGAATCAACAGAGTCATTTTCTCAGGAGTCACATTATACCAGCGGTGCTGTGCGATTTTAAATCTCACAGCTAGGGTTGGGTATCATTAGAATTTTATCAATTCTAATTCCAATTTTGCTTATTAATATGACCATGTATTCTATAGAGGCTCATGCATTTTGGGGGGGATTGTAGACTCAATTCTATATATGTCTAAATTGAGTCACACATCAGGTGTTCCATGCTGCGCTGCACCAAGCCATGCACCGTCTTTATATTGTTTTCTAAACATCGCTAAGCAACATGAATGAACAGATGTTCAATAGTGGGGCCAGTGTGTGTACCCTCATAGAAAACAATGTTTACAATTGTAAAAGACATGGCGTGGGATCCTCTTAAGGGCCTGATTGATCATGAACTCCAGCACCAAGAACATTGACACAGTGGTTGCACTGCTACATAAAAAGCCCAGCGCACTACTCTTTTCTAAAGCCATTACAGCGCGACTCACAATTTCAAAACTGAGTTTGGAGTAATCGGCCCCTAAATCAGCCTAAACTTGTCGTACTACACACTGCATGCAGGAGATTCGTTAAATTGCCACTGCAACCACAATTATTTTTAGCCATTTTTCACAAACAAAAGCAGTTTTGATTAAGAGCTGAATCTCAGATCACTGTCCCAGCGAGATGAACGCCTTCTGACATCACAGCAGGCTGATGCAGAACATTGGAAAATTCAGGAAGCGTGATTGTTTTGGAAGATCTGTTCTGGAAACAGGGCAGGGGTTCTGGTGAACATCTGACTGAGCAGATTGCTCTTGTGGATTCTGCAGAATGTGAGCCAACTGAGCAGGCCTGAAGAGCAGGGGTCTGACAGATATTGGGAGGACTACAGGGTACTGAGCTGCTCTGGGACGGTTGGGCTGTCATATTAGGTTGAGAAAGCACACGGAGATTAAACGTTTGCAGAGTCTCTTCCATGTGCCAAGGCAGAAAATTAGTCCCTTGTACCTCCTCTCTCAGCTCGTAGGGCACTAGTTGTCTTTGTATTCAGACAGCAAGGATCAAATGAAAGAAAAAAACCCATCAAGTTTATGATATGTTTTGTGTTGAAACGGTTCATGTGAATACAGTATGCTGCTTTTGACAAGTAAGCGTATGCAAGTATGTTCTCTTTAAAACCCTCTTGTTCTCTTTGAGGTCTCAGAGACAGGACTTTTATGGTTATCTAAAGCCATAAGTAAGGAATAGCTGACAATGAGTCATTGAATTATGAGAAAATAATGCACAGCCAAGGTTGTGATTCAGCTACTGTGCAAAAAGTGATAAAGTGTGTGACTAATGTGTGTGTCTGTGTGTCTCAACAGTATTTAAACACATGTAATCAATTTTTTATTTTACAAGAAGTGCAATTAAAGGGAGTTTTCACAAAAAATGAAGATATATTCATTTACTCAACCACAAGTGGTTCTAAACCTTTAGTTTCTTTATTTTGTTGAACACACACACACACACACACACACACACACACACACACACACACACACACACGCACACACGCACACACGCACGCATGCACGCACACACACACACACACACACACACACACACACACACACACACGGTAAAGAAAGATGAAAACCAGTAATCATTGATCATTGACAGCAAAGCCCAAAACAATCCCTTTTTAATCTCTTCCTCAGAAAAGACAGAATAAATGACTGACCTACTGTGAAGAGTCACACTCTCTCTATACTGTTCCATTAGTCTAGCATTAGCTTAAACCCCAGCCAGTTCATTTGTCAAAGAATGGTCCAGGTGGGTGTGGGATTTCCCAGCATGAAATTGTGCCCAAGTCACCCCTGGGCATGGGTATCAATTTTGTGAAGCCTTATGGTTTTTTTTTGGACTTTCAAAATGCTTGAAGCTGTTGTCTGGAATTGTATAAAAATTACCAAGCACCAAATAATTTTGAACGTTCTAGTGAATAGATTTTTTTATTTTTTTTTACCAACATCGAGGCCAGGGTGTAAGTAAACGAACATCAAATTTTCATTTTAGAACAAGCCATCCCTTTATTTGAAGGTAAAATAGCAGGTTAATTTTGAAGTGACTTGTTATTCGAACACAGCACATCGCTAAAGTTCTACCAAACATAATCTCGACAGAACATGAAAGGTAAGTGAACGTCAGCTGCTACAGTGTATGAGCTTTGCAGTTTATCTTTTTTTTCCTGTCTGCTTCTTTACTCTCATGTTCTCTTCAGCTCTTTTCTTAGCCGAATCCTGCACTAATCTGTCTTCATTTCTCTTCCTTCCACGGCCGATTCTATGAGTGAAGTTTCCGCTCTCACTCTGCATCATTAAGATAAGCACATTCAGGTGCAGCGCACTGTGAAAAATGTGCAGCCTCCGCCTTGACACATTTACACTCACTGACTCTTAATGTGACATAATAAGAGTACATTAAAGCCCCTGTCTGCGCATCAAAGAGAAATGACACTACCGCTCCAAATGGGAAACAGCAGCTCCCAGACTAAGTTAAATGAATTGAATAAGCTCGATGACTAGCCATAATGTAGCACTTCCCAGACTGAAAAGGGGCTGTGTAACTTTACCTCCAGCATTCCTTGATCTCCCGAACTGGAGAACTATCACTTAATGATTTCCCGTCATGCTATTAGGCTTGTAATTTGCTGCTCGGCTTCGTTAAAGGTGACAAGGGGCAGGCTTTTAACGCATGCCACAAAATAAAGCCGGGTAATGTGCTTTCATTATGGGAAATTAACATGGCGCCAGGCTCCTTCATCATCTTAACGTTGCTGCAGATGAACATTAACATGTTTGTCATCGACCATTATGTTTCAGTGCCGCTTGGGATCACCTGCTCTGGAGAATGTGCGCAGGACTTTCCAAGGCTGTCGGTCTGAATTTAAGCTCTGGTGAAACCGAATAGTTTTCATTTTTCTAGTTTGGATCTTAAAAGCTATTTAGCAACATGACTTATTGCTTTCTTGAGGCAAGAGTAATATATCAAGAAAACGATAAGAGGAAAATGTGTTTTTGGATTGGATAATACTTTAAGGAATATCTGAAGACATTTAGATGGGCTGTTTTGCATTTTCTTGAGGATGCTAAAAAAATGGCCAACATTGTGAATGTGTAAAGATGATTTTTTTGGTAACTAACCTTGAAGGGGTTAAGACTGTCATGATAACTTTATAATCATGACATGATACGTTATGAATATTAAGAAGATTTTATACATGCTTACGTGCTTAAGTGCCATTGGCTTGGTTATGTCATTTTAAAGAAAGAAATTATTTTGAGATGTCTTTGTTATGACAACTAGACATAAATGCATTACAACCTGTCTTAGTCTTTGCCACGGCAACTTGACATTACCAAGACACCACAACTTCTCATAAATCTGTCATAAACATGATTATCACGAGGCCATTATAATTGGGCCATTGATATATTTATGACCACTTTTTTTCAGTAGAACAAACTGAATATGTCATTGAAAAATGTCAATACTCTATCAAATTATATTTTATGAAATTTTAATGAAAAAAAAAAAAAATCTATTTGTACCACTGTAGTTGAGGTCAAGAAAATATTAATGATGCTTTTATAAAATTCATGACATGTCAAACTCAGTGAATTACACATTTATGGCAGTCTCAAGAAAACCCTTTTAAAGTAAAATGTTTTTTCTCTTTACTCACTTGTCTGGTCTGCCAGGAACTTGCAGCCGTAAACGGCACTTGTTGGCATTCTGAATTTGGTCTTCTTTGATGCGGATCAGCCTTTGCAGTGCCAAACACCAGTCCTGCGCCACTGTGGTGTTCAGATTCTACAAACGCAGCAAATAGTGACAGTTGTCATTTCAACACCTGTGACTCTAACAAGTCAGCAAAATCTCAGTGATTTTACCGTGAACATCAAGTGGTAACATCAAAAAAGTGTTTAACTGGTATAGAGGTCAACTACTGCATAATTTAAAAAAAAATCATTATTGAACAAAAATACAGAACATTTTAGTAAGACTGAAGAAATTGAAAGAATAGGAATAGGAAGTTCAACCAAAAAGCTTTTATTATAAATACTGTTTTTGTTCAATTACAAATGTCTTTAATGTCATTATTAATGAAAGCACTGCATCCTTGCTGAACAAAACATCACAAATGTATTTATTTCTCAAATATACACATACCTTTGAATAGAAATGTGGCTGAACAATAGCAAAACATATAAAAGTTTTCCTTGAAACCAGATTAAAAACATTAATATATATATATATTAAGTTAATTGTGGTTTTTGGTCTCCGAGTATTGATGAAATAATAAAGGCTTCCCTCTCATAAGCAAAATGATTCACACCTCCCTAAAGCCAAATCCAATTGAAATACATCTCCAAAATCAATGAGGTCTTCAAAAGTTCAGCCTTTCTCTATTCACTGCACTTTCTATTTTCATTAGATTGTGGATAGGAATTAGTCATTTGGAAAGAGGCCAGAAAGCACGGTTCTGGTCAGGAAATCAAGCAAGACAAAGCTCTGCTACTGTTTTCACAGAACGCTCAGAGGTAAAAGAAGCAATCTTGCTGTTTTCGTATTGGTTTAGTGGCTGTCAAGGCATCAGGGGAGCTGTCCTGATTTGAGAGCGGCCTTGTGTTGTTTAGACGTGCTGTTCAGAGTTATCTCACATCAGAACATCAACTGCGGATCAGATTATGAAGGTTTCCTCATGTTGTCGTCCAGTTATCAAGAGAACGCTGTGATAATCAATTGACGATCCACGACTTTGGTTGCTGAACTTTGATCACAACTTAATTACGCTGAAATTGCTGTTGCCCCAAAGGCTTGCATTCCCAGATAACTGCAACATCTGCAACTAATACTGCTTTTGTTATGATGCTCAATATATTCTACCTTGATTTTTCCTCTAAACTTTGTTCTTCGTATCATTTTTGGATAGCTTTTTCATAATGGAAATTTTATGTACTGATTCAAAAGCACAGCAGATCTAATTTTTAAAGCTGATGTAAGTGAATGTATACATTGTATATACAATTACTACCATCAAAACATTTTATTTTAGTAGTAAACTTTTATTTAATTAAGTTGATGCTAGTAAAGTATTTGAATTTCAAATAAATTATACTTTTTTTTTTTTTTACTTCTTACTTATCAACAAATGCATCAGTTTCCACCAAAAAATAAGATCAACTGTTTCACATTGACAATATTAATACTTAAAAATATTTCTTAATTACCACATTAGAATGATTTCTAAAGGATCAGGTGATACTGACGATTGAAGTGAACGTTGGCAAACATTCAGTTTTGCCATTATTGGAATGAATTATATTTGAAATAAATAAAATTGAAAAAATGAAAACAAAAATCCATTAAATACTTTACAAAGTTACTGTATTTTTATTTTCTCTGTTAAATCTGGTTTTCTTAGATCAACCCCAAACTTATGTTCAAAAGAAGACAGAAATTCACACAAATGTAGAACCATCTTGTTAAACTACAGACTGTTCACCCAAACATGAAAATTTGCTTCCACTTCACATCATAAATAAGCTAAGCGTGTACCTTTTTTTTTCCGTAGAACATTAAAAAAGATTTTTAGCTAAATCTAGTGGTAACTAAACATAGTAGCTAAATTTAGCTAGTGGTCTCGATGGTTTGGTTAACAAGAGTCAAAAAAATAAAAGCACTCAAAGTCTTTGATGAAACATTGAGATCTTCTGAAGTGTAAGGATTGATCAGGAGCCACGAGTATTTATTTAATTTCGCCTGTACAGTATATGTTTCAAAGTATAATACATTGGAAAAGTATTTTCGGTAGAAATTTAAAGTGCAGATCAGTGCACATACTCATATTCATTCATTTTCATTTCGGCTTAGTCCCTTTATTAATCTGGGGTCGCCACAGCGGAATGAACCGCCAACTTATCCAGCATATGTTTTACGCAGCGGATGCCCTTCCAGCTGCAACCCATCTCTGGGAAACATCCATACACACCCATTCACACACATACACTACAGACAATTTAGCTTACCCAATTCCCCTATACCGCATGTCTTTGGACTTGTGGGGGAAACCGGAGCACCCGGAGGAAACCCACACCAACACGGGGAGAACATGCAAACTCCACACAGAAACGCCAGCTGACCCAGCCAAGGCTCGAACCAGCGACCTTCTTGCTGTGAGGCGAACGTGCTACCCACTGCGCCACTGAGGCCCACATACTCATATTTGTAGAATAAAATGTTAATTTTGGGGTGCATTACTGTAACTCTTTAAGGGAGCAAATACATTATTGACTCATTGTAGGTGTAGTAGTGAAGAGTGTTTACCTGATACGTTCCCTGTAAAGTTCCCACAAGCAGAGTGACCTGCTCCACTACTGAGAGGTCGTGCTGCAACTCTTGCAGTTCGTGATACAGGCGGGGCGGCCCGAGAATGATACTTCCTGTCAATCAAAAATAATCAGCTTCAGTTATCGGGTACTTAAATATCACACCACGCTTTATCAGTGCATGAACATCAAAGTGCGAAAAGCACCTGCACTCCAGGGTTCTTGATAGCGGAGACGGTCTTTTTTTGTGGATATAGGTTCCCGTAAGGTGCTGAATCATTGGAATATGTAATCGAGTCAGGACAGTTCGGTTACACTGTGAGCTATGCTCAAATCAAAAAACACTTTAGCATTTCCTACAAAATGCACATTCCTCCGTTTCAAATAATTGATCTGTGACCTGCATAGTGCTCTATAATGACATAGAAGATGAATTTCAGAATGAAACCTGACCTTTAAAAAGCAAAACAGACTCACTGTGCACCAAGCTTTTACTTGAAAAGTTCGGTCTAATGCTTATAATATAATATAATATAATATAATATAATATAATATAATATAATATAATATAATATAATATAATATAATATAATATAATAATATTCTTAACATTAATAACATTAATGATAATAATTAATGAAATCAATAATTTATAATTATCATCATGATCAGTAGTAGTACTATATCTACTAATATTATATTATATTATATTATATTATATTATATTATATTATATTAT
>CAIGQW010054176.1:3870935-3894755 GCA_903798125.1 Danio choprae
ATATTATATTATATTATATTATATTATATTATATTATATTATATTATTAGATTAGAAAGATTTGTAGTAAAATATTACAATACACATACATTATGTTTATTTTTAAAAGTTCATTTCAGAGAGTGTGTATGGATGTTTCCCAGTGATGGGTTGCGGCTGGAAGGGCGTCCGCTGCATGAAACATATGCTGGATAAGTTGGCAGTTCATTCCGATGTGGTGACCCCAGATTAATAAAGGGACTAAGCCGAAAAGAAAATGAATGAATGAATGAAGTTCATTTCAGAACAGTAACTTTAAAGCGTAAGACGAACTCATTGTGTTCAAGGTATATGCTTGAAAACTTGCTCTATGCAAATGTAAACAAAGTCAAAGAGCTTCACTTTTAAAGACTTCAGACCAATGACAAAACTTTCATTTGTCAATACTCTCCACCAGCAGTGCCACTAACAAAGAGAATCGATGGTGAAGATAGATCGATCTCCTATTGTTTGTGGAGCCACAGAGGCTAACGCTAAAGGCAAAGGGAGCAGAGTACAAAATGAAGCCGTTTGGAAATATGAAGCCCTTTAAGGGTGACGAAACGAACACAGGTGTCTCATTAGACGTGAAATGTACCATCGATTTCCCTGTTCTTTTTTTCCTCTGCCTGCAGAATCAATAGGCAGGGTGAATCTGCTTGACGCATCCGACCAATAGCCCAGAAACAAGGACTGTAATTAAATCTCGGTGCTGGATATAAACACCAGAAGACTGTCTGGCCTTTCAGCACCTCTGCATAATCAGGTGACCTGGGTGAAAAATTGGGGCGAGGCGGGTAACTGTCGACCTCCAGCTCAACCCATTTCTCCAAGTGCCAATCCAAGGTCTGTCAGAGATCACTCTCAATCCCTGTGTTTTTATGGTCCACTGCCTGTCTAGTGCTGCGACCCAATTCATACTGTCCATCCTAAATAGTATTTGAAATAAAAAAAAATTCTGGATAAGCATTCTAAATTTATTCAGACAGTTTATTATTTCCAGTGGAAAGTGGAAGCAGAGATATCCCAGGAAAATCTCAAGGATCAGTACAATCAAGCATTTTTGTAACTGATTGGAATTAGTTCTCCTAAACCTGGTCCTTATTATATGTCAGCTGTCATGCCAGTTATGGTATAGACTTTTAAGGGGGCTGTTTAAAAAGAAGATGATGCTCAAATATGTTTGTTTATGATGCATGTGAAATAATGAAGTCTATTCTAGCATGTTACACAACTTTAAGCTTCAATGTTTAGTGTATGTGATGTACACTTTAGCAACGATCCCTTAGTTATTTATCATTAACTTTTATTTGCAATCAAACTAAATCATTGTTATAATGTGTTGCTATGAGTAGCGTTTAGATTCAGACCTGATTCTGACATTCTGACAACACACACACAAGCACATACATGCTGTACACACACATATATATTAAGAAATCGAAATATTTGTATGATGTATGTTTATGTATGCATCTATGTGATATGACACACATACACACACACACGCACGCACGCACACACGCACGCACACACACACACACACACACACACACACACACACACACACACACACCTTATCATATAGATATATATAAACATACATCATACAACTATTTATAATACTCTCTCCATAACTCTGTATATATATATATATATAATTAAGTATAATAATTTTAACCTCTGAAAATGCTGGCGGTTGCTTTGAAAACAGCTGATGGAAAAACAAACAAAGAAATCATACACTGCACTCAAAAGCTAATATTATAGCTTTACTGCTAGGGTGCCCGCTGACTATGTGCGTTTATTTTTACATTTCACATAAGGTAGTGCTGTGCTGTTCTAACTGGAAGCAGAACTAGCCACAAACGTGGAAGTGACATCAAATGACATCTCACTAAAGGAAGAACCAAAATTGCCAGATTAACATGCAACTACATCTTTTATATAGTAGGAATGCGGAGAATGAGACAGGGTGATTGACAGGGCACATAACAAAGCAAAAAAATCCATTAATGACAACATCTAAAGAATGTACTTTTTCTTCGCAAAGTGTACATACTTATATGGCATAAAAAGGTGATTTGGAAAGCAGCATAGGTGTCCATCCACTTCAGCATCTATCTCTTGCTGTTTTCTCTGTCTCTCTGTAACCTTTAGAAATTTAATAGGGTCTTCAACTCGCACAGCCACAGAGACATCTGTCACTGGCACGGCTTGATCAATAGCAGGCACATTTGAATAAAAAAGGCACTGTGAACCCCTACAGCGCCGGTTGGCAGAGTCAACGTGCTCTTCTGGTTGTTGTGGCAGGGCCTCAGGCTGCCCTACAGGTTTGTGGGCTCCTGTCCCACCTTGGCCTCAGGTAAATGTGCCGACTTGTAATCCAGACTAATCCAGTTGGTGTGCCGGGATCTGGTTTTCACACTATGGCTCGGTTTTCTGCCATTTATCTTTCTCACACACATTGTCGTATGTAAACTGACACACACTCTGGGCGACCGCCAGCACAAGCCTATGCAGACACAATGCAGCAGTCCAAAGCCTACAGTCAACAAGACTGATGCCAGAAGGGTAGAGGAAATTCACATTTTCTCATTTAAAAAAAAAAAATCGCTGCTCTTTAACTGACATGCATATAAGTGTGCTTTTACACGTACCCTTTTTAGAAAGGATCTGTCTGGCACACGTTTAAACGAATATAAAAAAGGGGTGCATGACCATTAAGGAAGCAATTTGGTGATGATTTTCTAAGACTAGAGTGTGACTGAATTAAAGCGGAATCAAATTAGCTAAGGGTAGGAGAGAAAGACAAAAAAACTCAAACATTCTCACAACATTAAAGCTTGTTAATTTTAGATGTAATTTATGTAATGCACAAATTATATTTAATTCATAATAAACCTTTTATAATTTTATTATGAGTAATATGGTATAAGTATTACTATCATCGTTGTTGTTTTGTTGGTGGTGGTTTTGTTGTTATTATTATTATTATATACTGGTGAAGACAAAATTATTAGCCTTCCTGTGATTTTTTTTCTTTTTTAAATATTTCCCAAATAATGTTTAACAGAGCAAGGAATTTTTCACAGTATTTCTGTTAATATTTTTTTCTTCTGGAGTCTTAAGTCTTTTTTGTTTCATTTCGGCTAGAATAAAGTTTTTAAAAATGTTTTAAACCATTTTAAGGTCAATATTATTAGCCCCTTAAACTATTTTTTTTTCGATTGTCTATAGAACAAACAACTGTTATACAACGACGTGCCTACTTACCCTAACTTGCCTAATTAAACTAGTTGTCACTTTAAGCTGAATACTAGTGTCTTGAAAAATATCTAGTAAAATATTATGTGCTGTCATCATGGCAAATAAATAAATAAATAGATAAAGGAAATTAGTTATTAGAAATTAGTTATTACAACTACTATTTTTAGAAATTTGTTAAACAAATCTTCCTTCCATTGAACAGAAATTGGGGGAAAATATACAGGGGGGCTAATAATTCTGACGTCAACTGTATTATAACATAATATTATTAATAATACTACTAATAACTATTTCATGAATGTATTTTTATAAAGGTTCTGTACTTAAAAATATATATAATAATAATAATGAGAGAGAGAGAGAGAGAGAGAGAGAGAGAGAGGGGAGAGAGAGAGAGAGAGAGAATGGGAATGAGAATATTTCAGCAGAATAAAATGTCTCCATTATAAACATGTTTCCACCCCAAAACAGATGTTTCTGCATATCCTCCCAGTTTGTGTCCCAGGCCTCATTTTATGGCTCACAGGGACCTCTAAGATTTACAGTATCCCACAGTTTTACACTATTTTACAGTAGCAGCAGCAGAGGGTCTGGCTCTTCCTGAAAGGCTGGCCTATTCCATCAATAAATAAGGGCACTGGGGCCTACAGGAGATGAAAAATGAGTCCATTCTGAGGCTCGCTGGGGGAGCTGGGGATCTGATTTGGGCAAGGAGCCCCATAGAGTGACATCACAAGGGAGGAGAGATGTGACGCGGGGCTGTGTGTGTGCTATAAATAGCTGAGGATAGACACATTCAGACACATCGAAGCAGGCGATGACAAAGGTGTCTGGAAAATAGTGATTAAAGCACCAGCTTCATGTTACATAACCATAAGTGTGTGCTAACAGGTCACTGAATAGCGTGAAAGAGAGAGACACATGGTCTGGCTTATATCTCAACACCGTCGTAGGTGCCAAAACAGATCCTCACTAAATACAGGCTTTGAGAAGAGGAAAGAGATTGAACCTGCTGAGATTGAGACATACTTTAATATAAAAAAATAAATAACTACTGATACTGAGGGTTGGTCATTTTGCACCAAAACCTATATTAGACCTGCAAATTCACAGAAAGGATTGTTAGATATAGTCCAAAACAGCACAATCATTTACTAATGCCTATATAGTGGATGTCAGTTGAGTGCACTAGATTATATCATTGAAAAGTGATTCAAAATGAGTGAATTCACACATTAAAGTAAATAACTTTTGGTACATAAATAATTATTTTGGCTTTATGAATTGTATGTCACTTTTCATGCTAAATTAATTGTATTATTTATCACAATGACAAATACAACTGCAGGTCCTATTGATCTGCTTTGTAAATTATATTTAAAATGTGAGAATAAAATCACGGATTATATTAAGTCTGCAAAACATATGCTTACAAATATTTATTAAAGAGCTATTTTAAAATCTTACATTCAGAATAGTTAATGTTGACTATAGCAAACAAATCAAGCCAATATTATACAAAAGCCTATAAAAAAAAGCAATACAACAAGTAATATTCTAAAGACAGAAACTGAGTGAACAAAAAAATGATCTGTGGGCTGGTTACTAAATAATAATTAGTGGAATCTGACTGAATGTTTTACAGTGAATAGTTGCAGTCACCGCTTTTCTTCCTGGTATTGATTTCCTGCCAACATTTGATGTCAAACAAGCATCCTACTATTTTGAAATTTAAATTACAGAAAGACGAAGAGAATGAGAAATGGGAAGTAGATGGAAGGCTTCAGCCGAGTTATAAAGCAGCAGGAAAAGAACAGGGGCAGATAAATTGGACAGAACGCTGTTTTGTAATGATTTCACTGAGAAATAAGGTATAGGGAGCATAAGAGGTCTTGGAAAGACTCCTGCCCGCGAGCTGTCTGCCAGTGCCTCGGCATTAAACATCTTCTGTCATCTAATTTCCTGGCTCCCCTGTGTGCACAATCCAACATGGGTGTTCCAGAGACAACACCATTAATATTTCAGCTCGGAAAGCAAAAGGCTTAAACAGCTCGAACCTGTACATCCTGATAACACTTTGTACCTGGAGCTCTGTCAGCATATTTATCTTAGCGCCCCACAATTGCTCTCTTCCTCTTCGTCGTCTACCAACTCAAAACACAATAATGTTTTGTAAGGATGTTCAGCCCTGATTCCAATCTCCTGAATGTACTTGCTCTGATTGGGAGTGGAGGTGGAAATAATGCACCAAGACTGATGACAGCAGGCTGAATATGTTTGCGGCCTATCAGACAGTGAAATAAGATTGCTTATACTGCGCTTCTGTTGTTCTTATCTACCTTTCCTGAAAAACACTCATCTACGAAGGCCATAAAAAGGTGCACTGATCATAAGAAATGGTCAATTAATCCAAAATGTTTTAGAGACTCACGTCAAGGTGCATTTTTATCTGATTGTTTAGAAAGTAGGAGCCAACAGTGTTGTCATTACCTGGTCCAAAAGAGCCGCCCGGACGCTTAACGCCTCCGAGCTGATAAAGTGTGTCCTTGGATTGGGATGCTTCTTGACCCACTTCAACTACCTGGACCTGCTGTAAGGGGGCACTCCATTTTAGGGTATATTTGGGACCGACTGGAACCAGACTGCTGATGTCAGGGGGCCCCCTGGTGGTGACAAGGAAAAATGTGCAAAGATAAACAGCATTTGCATAAATATAAATAGATTGAGGCTGACTGATCAGCTGTGAGTACATTGTGGAGAGACTTCAAGCTGTTTGGAGGGTTTGTTATTATTCATCAGGGCTCAACAGCGTATTTCAGTTACATTTGTGCCTAAAAATAAATGTGTGCAAGATATTGAATGTATTTAAAGGGATAGTTTTTAACCTCAAGTGGTGTATTTGTTATGTTGAACACAAAAGAGGATATTCTGATAAATGTTGGTAACCGGTAACCAAAGAAACCCCAAAAAGGTGTGAGTGATGTGAGAGTAAATAAAGAAAGAGTTTTAATTTTGGTTGAACTATGCCTTTAAGAGCATAAAACAGGTCTTTAATAAGCCTTAAATTCAGATATGTGCATCTTACATATTTGAAATAGTAAAAATTGTATTTGTCATATACAATGATGGGCCTCACGGTGGCGCAGTGGATAGCACGATCGCCTCACAGCAAGAAGGTCGCTGGTCCGAGCCTCGGCTGGGTCAGTTGGCCTTTCTGTGTGGAGTTTGCATGTTCTCCCCGTGTTGGCGTGGGTTTCCTCCGGGTGCTCCGGTTTCCCCCACAATTCCAAAGACATGCGCTATAGGTGAATTGAGTAAGCTAAATTGTCCGTAGTGTATGAGTGTGTGCATGTTTCCCAGTGATGGATTGCGGCTGGAAGGGCATCCGCTGTGTAAAAACATATGCTGGATAAGTTGGCGGTTCATTCCGCTGTAGCGACCCCAGATTAATAAAGGGACTAAGCCGAAAAGAAAATGAATGAATGAATATACAATGATACAAATGCATGACATTTTAAAATTGACTAAATTGAGAATATTCTCACAATATTGTATTAGATTTTAAATGATTCTCTTCTGAATAAATGCAAGGCGGTTTAATCGTCTTTCTGAAGAAACACATTAGCTTTAGGAGATTTGTTTAACTTAGGCTGTTATTCACATATAAACAATGATCATTGATACAGCATTTAATTTGTTCATGTCAGCTCAATCATGTTTGCTTGATGCGTGAGAACCAATGAGGTTCATTTAAGCTTTTGTTCATTTAAGATTTGTTCTCACACATCAACTAGGTATGGTTGAGCTTTTCTTTATTTTTGCTGACCTATGTATATATGTCAATAATTCCCAAATAAATCAGTTAATCATATGAAATGACCATGTATTTTCATAATACCAAGCCACTTGATTAATTGGGATTTATTCATGATATATTTGTTTAGGAATGTTTCCAAATGAAATCTGTACAAGAGGTTTGGGTAAACAGACTTTCAGTGGATGAACATAAATCTCTGAGATATCATTTTAAAAAATGTCTTAAATTTAGTTATAAAGGCAAACACATTTCTGGTGGTTTTGGAATGATAATACTGACATAATTTTAATTTTGGGGTGAACTGTCCCTTCACAGTTTGAAGCTAAATGTTTGAAGCACTTTTGTGTATTCAAATAAATTCTGTTTGTAAAAACCTGTTTGCATCCTTTAAAACATTGAAGTCAAAATGATTAAGCCCTCTTGTGATTGTATTCTTTTTCAAATATATCCCAAACATTGTTGAACAGAGCAAGGAAGATTTCACAGTATTTTCTATAATATTTTTTTCTTCTAGAGAAAGTCTTATTTGTTTTATTTTGGCTAGAATAAAAGCAGTCTTTATTTTTTTTAAACAATTTGAGGTCAATATTTAAGCAATATTTAAGGCCCCCTTAAGCAATTTTGTGGCTACAGAACAAACCACTGTTATACAATGACTTGCCTAAATGCCCTAACTTGCCTAGTTAACCTAATTATCCTTGTTAAGCCTTTAAATGGCACTTTAAGCTGAATACTATTATCTTGAAAAAATATCTAGTAAAATATTATGTACAGTCATCATGGCAAAGATAAAACTATGTTATTAAAACTATGATGTTAAAAATGTTTTAAAAAAAAACTTCTTTCCATTGAACAGAAATTGGGGAAAAAATATAGAGGGGTCTAATAATTCAGGAGAGCTAATAATTCGGACTTCAACTGTATCTTTCAGTGCAAATTAGGAGCACATTTGCTCATTGGGGAAAAACGTGATAATCCCTGAAAATACTCTTTTAACCACCATGCTGCAGTAGAGGGACCAGCTCAACAGATTTGATATTAACCATCAGCGTGAGCTTTTTCACTTAGCTGTTTACCTTTTGCACTGCTGAGATGTGATCAATGGTGCTGTCATAGATAATCTATTTGAGTGGACCAGAAGAGCGCCTTTATGCCGGTGATCTATGGGGATAATTCCTGTCTCTGTAGCTAAACACTCTGCTATTTGTCCCCAGATAATGAAGGTCCATTTGACTCTGCTCAATTCTGTCCTGTACCTTAGCCATTAGCTAACCTTCTAACATTGACTGGGGTGTATTTGGGGCAGCATCATTTCAATGCTTCAGGGGGCTCTGTATTTAGATCGGCTGATGAGCGACAATCTGTCAAAAGAGGGATGGAGGAACAAAGAAAAAGTCAATCGACCTTGTCCAGGACACATACTTGACATTGATGTTGGCACAGATGAGCACGTCACCGAAGAGAAAGACCTTCCGCTCCTTAGACTTGAGGACCTGTCCTCGTTCGCCGTACACCGTCTCAATCAGCGTCTCGCAAAGGATCAAAGAGCTCTGCTGCGAGCTGAGCAGCTGAAGAAAAAGACAGGGGACACACTGATTACACATAAGTCTTACAAAATAGAGGCTACCAATTACATGGCGACACACTTACTTAGAGGCCACAGGTTGGTGTATAAGACACTTGAAGGTTCACAGGCAGGCACCACAGAAGATTGCAAACACAGTGGTAGATTTGCAGTGGAAAAGGTTGTGGAAATAAAAGCCAATTTTAAAGAAAATATTCCTTTCAAACTGGATTGTCAAGCACAGACTTGCATCTACAAACTTGATCAATTTGACTGCACGTGTACTATAAAAATGGAGGACCACTAAAGGTTCTTTTATTACATAAATAGTTTTAGAACGATATTTAAACTGAAGAACCATTTATAATAGAAATGTTCCATGTCAGTATGACATTACTTACTTTAAAACTGTGCTTTCAAATAAAGGTCATTTGTTCTAGCATGCTTGATTGTTTGTTTCCTTGCAGGGTCTGCTCCATCAATTTGAAATCAATTTAAAAACAAATTTGAGTTTTATGCACTAAAGTAAAACGGACAAATTTAAATGATTATAATATTTTGGTAATAGTTTGGAGAAGAAACACAATAAAAGCATTCTTTATTTAATAAAACTTTAAATGTGTTTCTATGGCAAATTGATCTAATATAATGGAGCAGGTCACATTAAACTGAATTTTATTCAAAGAAACTTTTAAGGGGTCTTTAGAAAAACTGAATCATTTCCTAAAAGCAAAAAATAAAAAAGCAACCATAATATGTTAGTCATGTTTTAGTTTAGTTAGTCATATTTTTAAAGAAATGTCTCAATGTTTTATGTCCAAATAATGATTCAAAGTTATGACAATATGCATTTCATGTTAATTTAACTTAATTAAGTTATACAAGATTCACCTTGAATTTCATGCCAGTTTAATGTAGTCATTTTAATGAAAGTTGAAATGACTCATAAGTTCAATCTGATTCAAATTCTAAGGCAGCAACTTTCAGAACTTTTTTCAAATGATCTTTTGTGTTCAACAAACCGTCAAAGTCAGAATTTGGACATGAGAGTGAATAAATAATTTTTTCCATTGCAATTATTCCTCCATAATGTGCAAATTCTGTGTCAAAAAACCACAAAAACAGGTAGACCCTCTCAAAACTACATCGGCCCGACATGCAATACTACACGGTTCATTTATTTACGGTATAGCCATTCTATATTCATCCATGAATGCATAACAAGGTGTGTGTGGGGGGGGGGGGGGTGTCATAATGTGCATAGTGTTAGGAGACAGTCCCAGAGTTCATCCTCATTACATCATAAACACCACGGCAGTGAAACCCAATGTCCAGCGGCTCAAATGAATATTGCTTGCTGGTGTTTGATCAGTCAGGAGAGTAGTTGTATAAATAATGCATCTGCTTCTGTAGCCTGCATCACACAAAATGAGTCGCCGGATCCAGAGGGAATTGGCAACACTGCTTGGCCTTTGTTGAAATGCATTGAAAAATTAGACCTTCAGTCAGTCAGAAAACAGGCTTCGGGCTTCAGTGTTTTTATAGTAAGAGCGCCCCCTGAAGGCTAAACACAGAAGGACCGATATCATTTTCAGGGACTTGAGAGTGTGACTGAAATGGTTTGTAAGTTCGGATTGATGTTTGCGAGCGTGAGTGAGGGAAAGAGGTGTATGTGACATGCTTGCTGAGGAGCGACAGGGAGACGCTTGCACACCATACTATCTGCTGCCCTACTAACTCACATAGCCTGAAACAGATGATGAATATTTTATTGCGTGTATATGGGGTAATGGAACAGACTGTTTCACATTTGAATGCAGCCGGAATCCTTGAAAAAAAAAATTATAAGGTTTGAACCTCTGCACAATGGGTAATGCACACATACTCACGACACATACCTGTACAGTACAAGCCATTCAAGTTCACAAGATGCAAGTTCAAATCCTGCCTTCCACTTTCTTGTCTCAACTTTAGGAAATGCATAAAAATAAACAAACAACTGAGGGTGGGGCGGGGGGGTTCTTCATTTAAAGCATTGGATTTAGAATAATGTGCATTGAAAACAAACACCGCTTCGGCTGGGGTGAGATAGAAAACAAAACCAACAGAACAAGCTGTATTGTAATTCTATTTGCTATTCCGTAATAGCAAATGTGTAACATAATAAGCAGCAGCGTCTGGTTCTGAAAGTGAGCATATTAGTTATTAGAGTCTCTTCATCTTAAATGCTCTTCGTTGTGCATTGATTGAAAGAGTGTGGCTCTGTCAAAGGCTTGATTTCCATTTATACTGTATTATGAATTATACAGTATAAGAAACATGTATAATGAATCAGTTGGTGTGGGAATGAGAGCCATGCATGTGTCACAACAGCTACAGATACAATCATAATAAGCTTGTGGAGAGAATTTGTCAGTTCATCTTTATGAGTGATGCACAGGAACAGGTGACTGACTTATGAATTTACAGCTGTACTGCATTGAGTACATACATTTTAGCTTTTGAAATAAAAAAGGCAACATTTTAAGTATTAATTACATATTTTATTTCCCATTGTGCATGTGCTATATTTAAATTTTTATTTATTTAAAAAAAAAGTATATTTTCAACATTTCTTTTTAACATGAAGTAGGTTAACTATTTATATAACTATTTGTATAACTGTTTTCTTTGTATGTGCACAAGATTTCCATTTTATTAAGATGCTATCAATCTTTTTAATCTGGTGCACAGCAAACAGCAAAACTGTTTACCATAAAAACAATGATTATTGAATTCAGAAATGGAAATTCAGAAATTTCAACTCAAAATGCAAACACCATGTTAAAGGTCAAACTTTGACGGTAAAGGGACAGTTCACTCAAAATTACCATCATCATTTACACACCCCGCACTTGTTCCAAACCTGTTTCTATTCATTCTGTTTATTATTCTGTTTCTGTTCCAAACACAAAAAAAACTATTTTGAAGAATATTGGAAACCAGTAGCCATTGATTTACAAAGAACATTTTTTATGAATCTCAATAGCCAGTTTCCAACATTCTTTAAAATATCATTGCTTGTGTAAAAAGGAGAAAAGAAACTGAAATGTTTTGACCTAAGGGGGAGCAAATGCTTAGTAAATTTAGATTTTTGGGTGAACTATCCCTTTAAGGAGTAAAACAATCTTTTTTGATTAGACCTAACACACTTTTTGAGGTGAATGAATTAACTCTATTTATTTTCGACCACTTCTAGTTTAAGCTGTCAACCTGATTATCTTATAAGGCAGCACATCTATTAGAAAATCCTTCGCGAAGAGAGCACATCAACTGTACACCACCTAAGGATTAAAACTACGTTTCTGAACATCACATTAAAATTCAAATCTCACAACAAGTCCAAAACAAGTACAAAAACAAGATCAAAGGTCAAGCTTTCATGTTTTCAAGATTTTCTTTTTTACATTTTGCTTGTACAGAGTTGTTGCAATTCTTTCCCTTCATTGGCCAAAGTATACACTACCTGACAAAAGTCTTGTCGCCTATCCAAGTTTTAGGAACAACAAATAATAACTTGACTTCTAGTTGATCATTTGGTATCAGAAGTGATTTATATGAAAGACAAAGGCCTCTAGACTGTGCTTATTTTACCAAAATAAAATATGATCATGCCTTGATTTTTATTATTTCATTAGGACAGTAAGGTCTGACTTTGCTTAAACAAAAGTCTTGTCACTTAACAGACATAATGTACAGTATAGAATATAAACTCATAGTCCAGTGGAAAAAGAATTAATATTGTGTATGAATCCCATGAACTTAGACGACTGCATACATACATCATCTGCAATGGCAAAGAAAGCATTCTTGCAGGACTCCCAGAGGTCATCTAGATTCTTTGAATTCATCTTCAATGCCTCCTCCTTCATCTTACCCCAGACTTGCTCAATAATGTTCATGTTTGGTGACTGGGCTGGCCAATCCTGGTGCGCCTTGACCTTCTTTGCTTTCAGGAATTTTGATGTGGAGGCTGAAGTATGAGAAGGAGTGCTATCCTGCTGAAGAATGTGCCCTGACCTGTGCTTTGTAATGTAATGGGCAGCACAAATGTCTTGATACCTCAGGCTGTTGATGTTGCCATCCATTCTGCCATCCACTTGCATGCCCCCATACTGAATACCAGACTTGACTTATTTCTGTGAGAATCTTGGGTCCATGTGGGTTCCAATAGGTCTTCTGCAGTGTTTGTGATGACTGGGATGCAGTTCAACAGATGATTCATTGGAAAAATCTACCTTCAGCCACTTTTCCAAATGATCAGCTAGAAGTCAAGGTATTATTTGTTGCTCTTACAACTGGGATCGTCAACAAGACTTTTGTCAGGTAGTGTAATAATAAGGTAGCATATGTACCTATAATGCCTTATAATAAACATAAACTTATAATGCTGAGAAAAATTGCAACATCAGAAAGAGGAAAAAAACCTTAGAGACACAACCTAAAGAAAGGATGAAGAGAAAGAGAGACAAATGACTGCAGAACACACAGTGATTCCAGACAAAGAGAGAAAGTGAAAGCAAGCGAACCAAAACAAGAGATACCGAAAACAACTTAGATTTTCCAATTAAGTGTCTCATTTACTCTCTAATTCCTCTTATTCAGAAATGCATTTGTTGGATTTGGAGCAGCTGGCCTGTGATATGAGCATGGTAATGGAAGAGAAACACCCCTGCCATGTATCCAGGCACCAACATAGTGCATTAATGGACCATCATTGCTCGCTGATGATTTCGTAAAGAAAAAATGCAGGCCAGGGATAACGGGAGATAAGTTAGTTATTTTCAGGGTCAGCAGAAATGCTCAGGTACTTTGGCAGGCTGTTTAAAGGCTGTTTGTCAGATGATGAAGACCTACAGTGGCCTTGTGAATGTACAGTAACTGTATATGTGTAATAATGGTGACCTTTAGATCAAGTTGTTAAATTGCATTGAGTTTTAGATTACAGTGTGCAATTGTCTTTGTGAACCATGACTCCGGGGAGGTTGGTTATAAAGACCATGACATCAAATAACTAATGCAAATGAACACAGTTTATATTGTTGCCTTGTGATTGGGCTAAAAAAAAGATTACAAAACTAGCAGACATAGTATGAGCCTGCATAAGTGGAATTAACAGGCTAGGTAGACAGGTATCAATAGTTTATATTTATCATTAAAAAGCGGGAGTTGACAATAGGACTGTGTGTATACAAAACAGTACAGCGATGCTTGTCATTTTGAATATGAATAATCTTGAACTCCTCATTTCAGATGTTGTAATGAATATATTCTCTGGTATTCCTACCAGTGCCGTCTTGAATTCTTTGCTTACTCCCTTGCATATACATCTTCTCTCATGATTGGATTCATTTGTTAAACTAAATGAATGGTGAAGACAGATGCCAGTTTATGTTTGATCTGCCAAAAAAAATCCAAGAAAGTATGGAAAACAATGGGGAAACTGAATAGAATACAGCCATCTTTAACTGGAGCACGCTTAAGTACTTTATAAAGCAACTTTTTTGGAACATAAGGTAAAGAAATAAAACAGGAAGCTGACATTAGCCAGGTTTGCCTCCTAATGTGAATCTTTTCAATGTTTGCAAAAAAAACCAAAAACAAATCCCAAATGTGCAATACCTATATACTTAATAAGTTGTTAGATCATCTGACTGTAGTATTGGTAAACTAGTAACTATCAGTAAACAAGACAAACATAATGGAAACAGCTGATTAGTCACATGGGTGTAACATGGGCTCCAGTATGTCAGGATTGCTCGGCAAATGTGTTTCCATCTACCATCATTCACATAAACCTTGTTCACAAGTCCAAAACCACAATAATTGAGCATAATGATAAGGGGATTTTAATTTGAAATTCTGTGTTTCTCATGTGATACTTCAAAATGTGCATCAACACGGGGATGAAAATCCATCTATTGTTGAAGGAATTTGCAGTTTTGCAAATTCCTGTATTATCAGTAAGGTAAAAACCAAACATGTTATAAACCAAACTACAATCAAATTAACTTAAGTAACCAAGGCTGTAACTTTAGCTTGAAAAAAGGGAGGACAAAAGATTGTGGATTTTTTATTTATTTATTTAAATCTTTAAATCCATGGAAAAAAAAAAATGTATTTAAATCCATGGAAAAACAGGCTGATTTAACTAATTTAATTTCAAACTAATGTCAAATTAAAAAAAGAAAGAAAACCTTTATGAACTGTGTGTTAATCACTAATTTCTAGTATAAACTGCAGATAGGCAGAAAATGTTGATCATTGTTTTATAAATTGTAAAAAAAAAACTAAATGGTAAATATTTATATTACTGGTGCTAATTATCTGTGCAGAACAAACTCCTAAATATTACACTAACAGCAACAGGTGTAGCCATTATTGTCTGACAGAAAATATGATTATTCTGACCGAAGCTAATATACTGAATAAACCAAATGGCATCTTTTTTCATCCATGTTGACAAGTCTTCTGTTGCAGCTTGCCATTTCATTCCTGACCGAAACTGCAATATCCACTCATAAAATGTTTCACTGTGTTATTTTTATTTTGCAGATGTGAGCAATGATGGTGCACTGGTTAAAAATGCTTTTTTTTTAAATCATAAAAAGTGCATGTAAATTCTGTGTCTGCATGAGAGGAAGAATCTTTCCATACCCACAGGTGGCAATATTTGTATTGTCAATCCCCAAAGGGAATTCAGATTCACAGCTAAATAGCCAATCAGACGCCACACAACACTCTAACGCCAGTTCTACATGCTGAATCTGGCAATCTCAATGCGATGTGAGCCCAAACAGAAGCCACATGAGGAACACAGTTAACAAACTAGCCTGAAAACTCAGATGACCCGACGCTGCCCAATGACCAACTGTCAGTTTGCTGTGTCCTGGATTTAAAAGCCAAGGTAGATGTTAGTTTTCAAATGAAAACACTGTCTGGTTTTTCTACATTATCAATCATGTCAGGTTGTGACAATCTGATGGACAGAACAATCCAAAACAAGATCTTGTTCTGGTTTGTCTGAAAAAGAAAACAAAATGAAGCGAGAAGGCCCACAGGCTGTCAGGGCTGGACTAAAGAGGGAATTTGAGGGAACGCTAAGTAACGAGATATTTATAATGAATAATATATAGTCAAGCTTATCTCAAGGTGCTGTAGCACCTCTCTCTCTCTCTCTCTCTCTCTCTCTCTCTCTCTCTCTCTCTCTCTCTCTCTCTCTCTCTCTCTCTCTCTCTCTCTCTCTCTCTCACAATTCATAACAGTAACCCAACATTTCCAAGAATTTCACCAGAGGCTGAGAATTACCGCTGAGCATCAGTTAATTGGCAGTGGGTGAACCTGCCACAAAACTGTAGAAAACTTACATTGTGCTATGAGTGTGTGGTTGTATGGGTGGTTCTAAGTGTTGAGTTGCAGCTGGAAGGGCATCCACTGTGTAAAACATATGCTGGAGTAATTGGTGGTTCATTCTGCTGCGGCAATCCCTGATAAATAAGGGACTAAGCAGAAGAAAAATGAATGAATGAATAACCAATACTTAATAATAGTTATTAATAATTGTAATAGTACATACATACATACATATATTAATTATAGTTTTGCTTTTTATTTTAGTTTTGATTTATTTTGATTATTGTGTTTTAATTATTTTAGTTTTTTTGTAGGTTACAAAATATTTTTTAGTTTTATACTTCTAGTTTTAGTTTAGGGGCAGCACGGCGGTGCAGTGGGTAGCACAATCGCCTCACAGCAAGAAGGTCGCTGGTTCGAGCCCCGGCTGGGTCAGTTGGCATTTCTGTGTGGAGTTTGCATGTTCTCTCCGTGTTGGTGTGGGTTTCCTCCGGGTGCTCCGGTTTCCCCCACAATTCCAAAGACATGCTGTATAGGTGAATTGGGTAAGCTAAATTGTCCGTAGTGTATGAGTGTAAATGAGTGTGTATGGATGTTTCCCAGTGATGGGTTGCAGCTGGAAGGGCATCCGCTGCATAAAACATATGCTGGATAAGTTGGCAGTTCATTCCGCTGTGGCGACCCGAGATTAATAAAGGGACTAAGCCGAAAAGAAAATGAATGAAATGAATAGTTTTAGTTTACTATATTAATTCTTATTTATAGCAGGAAAACTTGTAAGATGGAATATTTTCACCATTTAAAATGACTGATTTCCTCATTCTTGTGAATGCTTTTGTGTTTTTTTCAAAAGATAAAAATGAAATAATAGACAGACTTTTCATAATTAAGACAAAACCACTGTGACATTTTCTGTGGCTTCCCTACAACGAGAGCAGTGTGAACACGATGACCTTGGGACCAGCTGGTGTAAAGTAATTGCAAAAAGGTCTAAGAAAATAGGAAGTCAGAACGAAACCATGAAATGGTTTTGTGATTAGGATTTACACTCTTCTGATTACATCAAGGCGGCAGCAGCATCATTGTGCCATCACAGCTAAGGGAAAAAAAGAGTGCATGTGTGTGTTTTCCTCACCTTGCTGAGAGAGCGGTCACTGACACAGCGGGCCAGCTGCTGCGTCTCAGTGATCTGATCAGCCACCCTTTTCTGCTCATTGAGTTTCTCAGCGAGGGTCTCCAATTCAGTCAGAGCCAGTTGCAAGGGCAGTCTGTCCACATGGCCAGTAGGAGTGTTCTTCAGCATGTCCTAAAGGCAGAGAACGCAAAAAGTCAGGCCCTGATCACACAAAATGCATTTTTATTTTTGCAGTAAGAGGTACTTTATTTAAAATAGTTTTCTTTACATTAACATGTAGTCATTTAGCAGGCACTTTTATTATTAAGTTACTAAATCTACAAGTCAAAACTTATTTATTTTTTTATCAGCAACTGTATTGTTAAAAATTCTGAGCTGAAAGTGCTTGATGTCAATATTTTATCCCCATTGTCCAATCAAATTAATGGAAAGGCAGCCTTTCATTTAAAGTTAAAAATGTACAGTTGCTTGAAATGTCAGGAGACTGCAGTGATGGAGAAGAAGCTTGTGTTTTCTACTGAAAGTGAGCATTTTGTGTGCTGTTTATGTGACCCGTGTGTCTTGCGTTTTAGCCACCTTCTGTGATTTGCATTTTTTATTGCCGTCTGAGCTAGTAATCAGCCCTGGAATCAGAATAGACTCTGACTCTGACTCCGATTGCTCTGTCCGAAATCACACAATTTTTTCAATAATTTCTAGTCCTTAGTGTATTTCAAGAGTTCACACTTAGCTGATGATTGATAATAAAGCGTATTTGGCATGCTGTCCCAGGAGAGAGCCCTGAGCTCAGAATTTCCTCGACCCCTAGGTTCCCTTCCGTTTGAAGGGCGAGAGGGGAGTGTTAGCTCAGGTAGGTCTCGAGAACTCCCCTGCTTGAGAAAGTGCTTGAGATATTTCTTAGGATGCTATTTTGGAGTAGTCAATTTACTTATGGTGAATGTCTTTGGACGGTGGGAGGAAACCGGGAAGCCCGGGGAAAACCCATCCGAGCACAGGGAGAACTCTGGTTATTTGTAGTGTGTCAGTATTCGTCTGATTGGTGCAATAAACGGAGCTGATGTGGTGCCAGCCGTGTTCAATCCTAAGCACGTGAGCCTCTTGAAATTAGTTTATAAATAAACCACATATAGTGCATGGATGTTGTGCATTATTTTTTAGCGATGAGTTAATGGAATGAAGCAGGGAATTCAAGTACTGACATATTACACAATGTGCCAGAGCTGAAGCTGTGGCAGAAAAAACACACATACAGTAGTTTTGTCCCCCATGCAGCATCATACAGTAAGAAATGAACGGCGGTCCTGTTGATTTTAATTATACATACCACTGTGCTAGTTTTGTAGTTTAACTGATGTTATATTAATGTAACATGTTCCATTAACCTATTTCAGCTCATAATCTTTAAATAACCACAAAAAACAATACAAAAGATTACAGGAAATGTAGCTAAATAAGTGAACGTTATTGTATGTAACGCTATTTTCAAGACAAACCTTTTTTTTATTGTCCAATCAAATGAATGCAAAGGTGGGCCTTCCATTTACGGTTCAAAATGTAGAGTTGCTTAAAATGTCAGGAGACTGCAATGATGGAGGAGAAACCTTTGGTGGCTTTCAAAAAGCAGCAGTGAGTTTTTGGAAATATAGATGTCAGGTAAGTTGTTTTCATTAATTGCACACAATTGTGTTAAAAAACACAGCACACAACCATTCTCTAAATAAAAAAAAAGGTCAACCAAAAAAAGCAGTGCAGTTCTCTTTGCATCCTTATACCTAAAACACATTGTGTAATCAAGGCTTTAATAAAAAATAATAATAATAATTGAGGAAGCTAATGGTAGTAATGAAAGCACCTCTATCATACAGACAATATATTAGCCATTGTAAGGTAATATAGCACTATTAGCATTCATTTAAAGCCGCAGGTACCTTCACTTTCACTCAACAGCACAAAAAGAGGGTCAGAATTACAGTAGCAGCTCACGTTCAGGAGAGAAGCATGTTACCAGCCCTCTGGGAATCATTACCTCTGAAACAACCATCTTTCACAAACTCTCACTGAGAGACGAGGAGAAGGACGAGAGTACCATAGACAGTACATGCAATACAGCATTTCAATTTACACAAACATTTGGCTTATTTTTTTCCTGACATTTTTTAGCCTTAACTCACATATCAGCATATTAATGTAATTTAAAAAATAAAACTCTGCTTGTCAGACAGGGTGTAATTAAACTAGAAGTAAATAGCTACAAATGCATTCATAACTACAGTGTTGTTGATTAAATGGTGTTGTGATGAACGATAAATCAGATACATAGATTTCATCTCCACATAATTTTGATCTACATGTCAGACAATAAAATGAAATCTTCAAACAGTATACTGATAAACAGTTCGTTTGTTTGACACTTCCGTGTCGTATTTTTGATATTTTCAGGGGGAAATAAATGGTTGCTTTTTAGCATATTTTCAGTTTGTTAGTACCAAAAGCACCTGTTAATGTCTTATTTTGTGTGATCATATTATATACCCCTTAAT
Source organism: Danio choprae (assembly GCA_903798125.1). Taxonomy (NCBI): domain Eukaryota; kingdom Metazoa; phylum Chordata; class Actinopteri; order Cypriniformes; family Danionidae; genus Danio; species Danio choprae. Next base: position 3,890,672 of record CAIGQW010054176.1, read on the forward strand.
TCTACACCATAGGTCACTTTAATCTTTATGCAAATAAGCAAATTAGAAGAAAAAATACATTGTTCAACATGTTTTACTAAACTACTATCTCAGTCTTTTTCATTTATAATTTTATGTTTAATTCAATACATGTTATTTGCTGTTTCTTTGTAATTATTTGTAAAATGCATTAGCAGTTTCTGAGTGAAAACTGTTTCTACTACATTTTTTATTTCATTCACTGTATATCTTTATGGTTTTCTTTACATTCTGTGTTGTTGTTGTTGTTGCTGTTGTTTTTTTTGGCATTTTTTTTCTTTCATTTGAAGCACTTGCATTTACTTGCAAAGACTTGTGTCCAAGTCACAAGATTGATTAAGTATAAAATTAAGTATCAAAAAAGTAAAAAAAATCACCAGCCACTGCATTATATGGAAAAGAATAGCATAGTCATTATATCAAAAATATCAGATATTCATTTGTGAGGTCTGCCAGTGATGTTGGACAAGAAGACCTGGGTCTACAGTCTTTGCTCTAATTCATCCAAAGGTACTCTTTCAGGTTAAGGTCAGAACTTAAACGTTCTAATAAAAGTTCCTCATGTCTTTATGGACTTTGCTTTGTGCACTGGTAATCAGCAATGTTGGAACTATTTCCACAAAGTTGGGAACATGACATTGTCCAACAAAACTTTGCACGCTGAAGCATTAAGTGTTTCTTTTACTGGAAATAAGGGACCAAGGCCAATCCCTGAAAAATGAACCCTTGCACTTGGTGATGTCAGGCTCTGTCATGAAAACCCACTCCACAAAGCTCTCTATACACTGATTTGAGCTAAATTGAAGCCCACGTGAAGTTTGGAGGCCTGTAGCAATTGGCTCCATGGAACGTTGGCCACTTCTGTGCACTGTGCACCTCAGATATTATGTGGTCTACCACTTTAAGGCTAAACTGCTGTTGTTCCCAATTGCTTCGACTTAGTTATAATATCACTAAAAGTTGACAGTGGAATATTTAGTAGTGAGGACATTTGTATTGTATACACATTGGTACTGTACACATTGGTATTGTACAAGTGGCAACCTATCACGGTAGTATGCTTGACTACATTGAACTCCAGAGAGCGACCCATTCTTTCACAAATGTTTGCATGCCTAGGTGCTCGATTTTTTACACCTGTGGCAATGTAAGTAATTGGAACACCTGAATTCAATAATTTAGACAGGTGTCATTTAGAGGGGTTTTTTCACAAGCTACATATATATCAGGGAATTCATGATATTCATAACAAAGTTTTCCAAACTTGTCATACTTTTCAGATGATATTGTGTTGGCCTTTGAGAATCACTGATATAGACCCAATGCTGTCCCACCACCATAAGCCAAATAAAGAGCAAACTCGTGAACTAATAAGCTGCCAGAAGACCTGGCATGCTCTTAGCCAGTCCTTCAGTTTCTAATAGACTTGCCTGGAAACTAATTTCCAGTCACTTGAAAGAGCGCGCCCCCTTCAGAGCTTTAAACGACGTTTATGGGTAAATACTGACCTGCAGGAGGAGTATGAACTGTGGAAAGCGCTGAATAGGCTTCACCATCAGACCATAGAGGGTTATGCGGTCAACGCTCGATGCCTGCTTCCTCTGTGAACATAAAGAGAAGCACCCACACTTTAAAAGAAGGTGAAGAAAAAGCTAATTGTAGACAGAGTCATTTCCACATATAGAGCAGAGGAATCTTGACACTCTAGATAGTCAGAAAGGTGGGTGAAGGTTAGTATTAAACTATCGATTCTTTGGCGCCTGCCAGCAGACTCCGGCAGTCATTAAACGCTGCACTGTCAGAGAGCAGGTACTTGAGAGCTTTCCAGTAGGTTTCAAAGCAGGATATTACAGTACTGTTGACTGTGTATTTGTGGAGTTCAGTCACTTCTGTAGATGTTAAAGATTCCAGTCAGTCTCTAAATGTGTTGCCTTGATAATTCTGTCCACATATTTGTGCTTTATTACTAGGTAAAATATTTTGAATTAAAAAAGAGAACACTTAGAAATATGCTAAAGCATTAAAGAATGTGTGGCTTTCCTGAAATTATCCAAATTTGCTATTGCTTTAAACAAATATTCTTAGACTCATTTTGAGATAAAATATAAAAGGATTTATTGAATCCTTGACAATTACTTAAGACACAAGATAGCATTGGATGTTTATAGTTGTATTTAATAGAAAAACATTCATGCCACTGCGCCACCCCCCATAGAAAAACATTTCATACTTTTTTTCAAAATGGTTTTATATATTTTACATTTGAACTTTTTCCTTAAGTAACAATTTATATTTTTATCATGTACATTGAACAAAAAAGATTTCAAAATCATTGAAATGCAGTCAAAAATTTTACATGACATCCCAGCAGTACACAAAATTTAAAGGAGTAGTTCATCCAAAAATAAAAATTCTGTGATCATTTACTTACCCCCTACTCATCTCAAACCATGAGCTCCTTACTTCTGTTAAATGCAAAAGAAGATATTTTGAAGAAAGCTGAAAACCCATAACCATTGACTTCCATACTATTTGTTTTTACAGGTTGTACAGTTTTCCAGATTCAGAATATCTTCTTTTGTGTTCAACAGACGAAACTCATAAATGTTAAGAAGATAGTGAGTAAATTTTAGTTTCTTGAAGAAGCTACTGGCAGCAAACATCAGCTCTTACCTTGAGGAACTCCAGAAATGCTGGTTTAGACATGCAGGCTTTCTTAATGAGGGCCATGGCATTGGTAAAGTTATTGACGTAATCACTATAAACGTCCAGCACCATAGACTTGGAAAACTATGGGGAAATCGAGAGAGAAAATTGTTTAGAAAAACGATTCCATTTGCTTTTATGTTCATTTTCCACTTTGCTTAAGCATCTCTCAACATGCACAGTTTCTCCTTCAGAGCTGAGCTTGCTCTTGAATTTTGCTGTAGTGGTGGGCAGGCCACTATAAAGGTGATTACAGGGCAAAGGGATGGAAGTAAACAGTAATTTTAGTGGGGTATTTATGCAGTGCAGCACCACTGTTTGCCATCCCAGGGACCTAAACATCTTTGACAGTCCATTACTGCCGGGTGTTTTAGAGCAGGCAAAATGGCAGCCATCCATTCGCTCTGCTTTGATTGAAGCCGAACAGACCTGCTGACAGCAGCAGTGCTTGCAGGACTTGGAGAGGACATTAACGAGCCACAAATAGACATTAACCCCTGTCAAACTGTACCTCCCCTCTGGGGCCGCTGAGTACGGCAGGAAATGATACACGCGAGTAAAGATGTTATTATCAACAAATTCACATACAGGGCAAATTCACAAAACAGTTGCAACACCTTGCAAAGAGCAGCATTTTAGTACAAAAAAAACGACTAAATCAACTGAATTTTATTACAATGCTGTGTTATCCCATTTAAATTGATTTGGGAGGCTCATATAAAAGGGTTACATCAATCCAAAGAAAAAATTATAGGATATCTGCTCTATATCTAAATCCCCACAAACCTATGCTGTTCTGATTGGTCAGATGGCCTTATCTGTTGAAACCAAACACCTATTACCATATGTGAATTTTAGCTCCAGAGGCTTCGTCAGCACTTGTAATTAAACAGTGATACGAAGTCACTATAGCATTGGCCATATATCAGTCTAAAAAGAGTTCTCATCCTAAATGGATTTGTTTTTGCGCCACAGAAAAACAGTACCTTCTTAACATGTTGATAACACAAACCATCTCTTTCAGGCCTTAGATACAACTGCAGTGTTTGAGGGTCAAAGTAGATGAAGACCATATGCTGGCACTATACAACTTTTTACAAACCTAAATAGATTTGTGTATGAAGCAAGACTGGATATACTAACGAGTCCTTTCAGGCAGTTCGGAAAAGTGTTTTTCTCTTTTAGGAGACTCGAGCACTTTGATCTTTGAATTTTGCAGACCTTTACATTCACAAACAGCTACAGTATGTATACATTGTATAGTATGTGCATCTGGATAGATACTAGGTTATGCCTGTTTTCTAAAGCAACTAAATGCAATTAAATTATGCTTTGTCGCTGCTAGTTCAATCTTAGCAAT
>CAIGQW010054176.1:3899755-3917176 GCA_903798125.1 Danio choprae
TCTATCTATCTATCTATCTATCTATCTATCTATCTACATTTTAGACAATTGAACAAATGAAATATTAACTAATATTATATTAAATAAAACATTTATTTATATTAAATATAACATTTATTTCTTTTATGCCACACATTTGGGTGAAGTTGAAAATGTAATGTCATCATTTTGTTTTAAATTGTATTTATATAAATTTTACTACCTTAATGTTGGGTCTCTTAAATGTGTATATTTTGGCTTGGATTGCATACAAATGCAAATTAAAACACACTTTCATACCAATAAATACATGTATACACACCTGCTGGCTGCTTAGCCCATCTGGCATTGGTCCCAGTTGTGCAGGTGGGTGTTTTGCTTCAGATACCATCACATCCAGATACCCTGTATCATCCTCAGTGTCATCTGTGCACAGGATACACAAAAACACGCTCAAAACATATTATGTCTCCCCTGCAAAGATAAGAATACACATTCTTTTACTATCTTATTACAAACAGGGAAAAAGTACATTCAGTACAGAACAGGTGGAACTAAGTCACATCCAAACATCTTTCACTCCACATGACTACAAAGGAAAAACATCCGACATACAATTTTGTAACTCTTCCCAAAGGCTTAAAATCTTCAAATGCTTTTTGCAGGCTCTTAAAATTTTAAAAGAAATAACAGAACCTCCAAATCAAATGTTTAGCACTATACACTGTGTGGTACTTCGTCAAAATTTCAAAAGGCATCGTCCCAGTTTCTATTTCCAAATGGTAATCATTCCCCATTGTGCAGAAGGACATTATGGCAACCAATCCCAGTCAATTTTCCTGAGCATCAAATGTCCCTCTCAGCTCTTCTCCTGATGTTTTATATTTAATTGCCCCATTATGCCATTTTAAGCTTCCCAGTTTTGTACGTGTTTTACATACTGTACATCAAAAACATATTCATTTCTCATAATATACAGTACATTTCAAATCACCTCAAGTCTCACAAAATTGAAAGATTGAATAAACACCTTCTTTTCACAAGCCTCTGGTCAGTTAGCCCACCCTGCTGTAATTGGAATACTGTTCAGTGTTTTATTTTGTTTTTTTAACGTTGTATCCAAACACTGGAACTGGCAGAATACTGCTGTTTTAAAAGACATATCTGAAGTAAAGTTATGTTTTTGCCAAAAGAAATGAATGTTTTTGTTAGCAGGAAGTTGCTGGGCAAAGTATCAGACACTGAAATGCATGAGTTCATTTGTAATGCATGGTAATTAAAGGTAGAAATACTCATAACTCTTTTGTGTTTTGTAATTTTAATAAAAATTACAAAAATTAAAAAATTATGTTGATGTAATTCCAACTGAAATGGAATCTTGGGTGGGGCTTTCTTTTTGCATATAATTCCCTAATAGCAAACTACAATTTTTTTTTTTTTTTAGCAAATTACTAGTTTAGCAAACTAATAATCAGAGGGGCATGGTTAAAAATAGCTATGGAAGCCATTGTTGACCTCAACAAAGAAGGTGGCTCAAAACATGGTAGTAAATGGTCACACTTTGCAGAAGCACTGCATTACATTACATTTTTCCCCACCATGTCTTTACAATATGGAAATTTATTTTACCCCAGTATTTTCAATGGAGTTTCTGCGCTAGCCTGCTGCTACTGTCAGCGCTAGCATTTACACGGTCTTTCACCTCATTTTACGTTTTAAGAACTAAATAAATGCTTAATTCTATTTAGCTGATTGTAATGCATTTTAATTACATTACAACATCGATGCTGCAAAAAGAACCTTTTAAAATGAAAATAGTCATAATAGTAACCTTTCACCGGAAGTTTATCGTTGGCTGAGAAACATTAGCTGTGCATATACCCCATTCCCTTTTTAAAAGCCGAATATAAGAAAAAGAGTTTTTGAACTCTGCCTTTTTTCTATCATGTCTCAGTGTATGGCAGGAAGATCATCTGCTATATAAGAGGAGTAGCTGAACATTCATCTGAAGGAAAAAACATTAAAAAAATGTATAATTGCCTCTTTTCTGAATATATATATATATATATATATATATTTTCTATCAAAGGAAAAGTAGTCAGGAAGGGTACTTAAAAGAAGATAATTTATCGTATGAAATCATTTCTAGATTACCTGAGTGGTCCTTTTTATGTAGGAATGAAACTCTCCTCATCACAGCGATTTTGGTCTTCTCCAGGCCATCTTTTGTTCCGCTGCGTGCCGCCCGCATCAGCTGATGGACCTGCACAGGGACCAGAGGGGAACAGAGAATCATGGGAAGCCCACCTGGAGATCCTCCATAACCAGTGACGTGATGCACCCTTATGGTAAAAGGTCGACCATCTCAAGCCCTGGAGCGTAAACAGCCATGATTGGGTTTGCCAGCCATTTGTAACACACCAGTTCAGCGCGACAGGGCAGCTGTTGGGTGTGTGCTCAAAGGGGTTTGCTTCAATCCCACAAGATCCAAAGCTGTGAGGGAACTTCAAAATGCTGTGATATTTTTATACTTTAAAAAAGAAGGGGGCGGCCCATATCTGCAAAACCAGGTCGTTAATAGGGAGCATGTGGAAATGTCTTGCTTGAACCACATGAGAGCAGTTTACTTTTTACACTGTTTACAAGTGCACCCATAATAACCCATCCTCATACATATCAAATGAGAGATTAAGGAAGCTGAAGCAAAATGGTGTGCTTTATAGTGGAAGCAATAGGAAAGGTTTGTTTATGACAGAATGTTTGAAAGTGAGAAAGAGAAAGATGCTCCAGGAAATCAAAAGGAAAGTCAGGAAGCATGTTCCATTTGAACACAGGCTCCCTTGAGGAGTAGATTACATGCTGTATCTCTTTCGGCACATTTAGTGTTAGTTCACCTACAAATTCAAATTATGTTATTAATTACGCATTTCATCATTTGCTCACGTCGTTCCAATCCAATGAGACCTTTGTTCATGTCTGTAACAAAAATTATGATATTTTAGATTAAATCAATGCGATCTCTGACCATCCAGAGACAGCAATATTCCTGAAAAATTTATTGCGTGTAACTTCAGTGATTCAACTGTTGTTAAACAGCTATTCATCTTCTCTTCTGAGACAGGTCAGGGTGCATGTCTACTATGGTTAGAATGAGGTATTGTTACTAAGGTTATCAGCTCAAATTCCAAGTGTCTTAATGACTGTCATTTTACAGTTTTTGGGTACACTAAAAGGGTTCATGGTTGAACAGTTGAATCAATGAAGTTACACGCAATGTTTTGACAATACCTTTGGTTCCTTGAATTTCGCAGGAACGTTGCTGTCTATGGAGGGTCAGAGAACTCATTGATTTAATCTAAAATATCAATAGTTGAACCACTAAAATCACTTTAAATGTTTTGAAAATGTTTTTGGTTCATTTTCTGGACTTTGGATGTACTGTGACCATTGTTGTCTATGAAGGATGAGGAAGCTCTAGGTTTTATCTAAAATATCTTTGTTTTCTGAAGATGAAGAAAAGCCTCAAGATATTGAAATGACATGAGGGTGAATAATTAATGAGGAATTTTCATTTTTTGATGAACTAATACTTAATAATAGATTTAGACTAATAGATTTCCTCCCCTCAAAAATTAAATGGTTGATGTCAAGGGGATATTCCATTTGATAAATTAACATTTCAAGATTTAAACAATATTAAGATTTATTAGACAGATTTAAAAACACAGGGAGCATGTACCACACAAACAATAATCTTAGATTTATTCGTTTCACCTCCAGACTGGTTGCTGCTGCTGGTCAAACTGTTAAGACGATAAGAAAACAAGCTACCAATGGAAATTTGAGGAGAATTGAAAAAGGTTTTTAGTCTCCTATGCTCACCAAAGCTGTTTGTCTTGCATCATAATTACAGTACAAACAGTAATATTATGAAATGCCATTGCAATTTACAAGAACAAAACAAAAACAAAACCCACTTACCCACCAAGCAATTTTGTGCTTAAATATGTCTAATAGATGTCCAAACATAGATGTCTTGACTAAAATAAAGCTAAATTGAGTTTATAATCTTATAGATGTCTAACAATTGTCCAAAATAGTAATTACAGACAGATTAGACGAGGAGTCATTTATTCCTATTTGATAGAGTCTAGTTTTGGACTATTGTTATACGTCATTTAGATTTTCACTGACTGCGCAAATTTAGTCTATTAATTTTAGATATCAATGTTCGCCCATCTCTTAAACATCTTTCAAATAAACGATAAAACTTGATGGGTTAGTTAGACTTGCACTTATTAAAATACATACAAAATTATTTTATTATAATTATTAATGACTCGAGTCATTCTGTGTTTGATCACCAAACTCTATCAAGTGCATTAAACTTCTATGTATCTTTTGCCCTGTTTGTAGGAAGCAGTAAACACTAGATGCACTGTGATTCAGAACATAGATTAAATAAAGAGAAAGAGACAGAACAACTTAAACGTAGAGAACATCCCCTGCTGAACAAGACAAGCAAACACTGTGTTTTGGATGCTGGGGTGTCAGTAAGCCACAATGCTTACTGTACTACATTTAAGTTAGCCCAATGGACATGGACATACACTTTTCAGCAGGGAAAATTGAGAAAGCCAAGAAGTGTAACCTTGAACTGTGACTGTGATGGCCCCGTGTGATAAGTCTGAGCTGTGATAACTCCCAATCTGCCCCCAAATGTGAATGAGTGTACCTGATGTTTGCCCCCCAGTCTCATGGCTAGCTCCTGTTTGGTCCTGGTGTAACGTTCTCTCAGTCGCCGCACATCAGGGGAGAGCTACAGGTATCAGCACAGCAACAACACAGGCCAAGGGTGAGAGCGCAATAGCATGGTAACATGGAGGAGAGGAAGGGATGAAGGATTATGCATTAAAAAGTGAGGCAAACTAAAGGGATGAGGGCAAAGCAAAATCAGAATCATCCATAAAATCATATGCAAAAGGAATGATTGGCACTGAGGGCATGGAAGCATTTTTGAGTGAAAGAAGTCTGGGATAGACAGAGGAAGATGAGATTATGATGCAATGTACGCCCTCGCTAATGCTAATCTGAATCTCTAAATTTCCAAAGCAAAGTCAGAGACTGTGACCGAAATGCAGACACAGAAAGTTTGAATCTGATTTGTGTTTAAAGGAAGGGTTTATACTGTATTCCTGAAATGTTGCATGTGTGCAGATTAGAAATTTGTAGAAATAAATAAGATTGTGCCTTGAAAAGAATTTTTAATTTCTCAATGAATATTAGCAAACAAATTTAAACAAGCTATACAATGGAATTTAGACAATGCCAGCATTCAATGACACAAGGTATTTTGGTAATGAATATGCATAATATTGTTATCATGGGCACTTCAAAATAAATATTTCTTTATTTTTCTATCTAATGAAGAAACACTCGCTATATATTGTGATTAAGATTCAGCAATTATCATGTCAAAATGAACATTTGAGGCCGTAACATGCCTACTGGCATTGAAAAGGTTTTTAATTATTAATTTTTCAATTTTCTCTATTTATTTTTTAAAAAGACAAGAAAACTGATCAATATTATTGCAATTGTTTTATATTTGAATATATTTAAAAAGTAATTTATTCCTGTGATTTCAAAAGCTGAATTTTCAGCCATTACTCTAGTCTTCACTCATTCATTCATTTTCCTTCGGCTTATAGCCCCTTTATTCATCAGGGGTTGCCACAGTGAAATGAACCGCCAACTTATCCAGCATATGTTTTACACAGCGGATGCCCTTCCAGCTGCAACCCAGCACTGGGAAACATCCACACACACTCACCCACACACATACACCATGGCCAATTTAGTTTATTCAATTCACCTATAGTGCATGTCTTTGGAGAACATGCAAACTCCACACAGAAATACCCAGCCGGGACTCAAAACAGTGACCTTCTTGCTGAGAGACAACAGTATTAACCACTGAGCCACCATGTCGCCTTACTCTAGTCTTCAGTGTCATATAATCCTTTGAAAACCATTTTAATATGCTTATTTTTCAATTCAATTAATCTTTATTTCTATAGCTCTTTTACAATGTAGAGTAAATTTTACATTCTAGTAAATTGAAATTGCGTCAGTCTAGTTTTTAGAGTTAAAGTTAGTTCAGTTCAGTGTAGTTTATATTTCACTGCTGAAATTTATTTGAACTATTTTCAATTATGTCAATGTGGAAAACTGATAAATGTTTTTCGGGATTCTCTGATCAAAAGCGTTCATTCATTCATTCATTTTCTTTTTGGCTTAGTCCCTTTATTAATCAGGGGTTGCCACAGCAGAATGAACCGCCAACTCATCCAGCATATGTTTTACGCAGTGGATGCCCTTCCAGCCGCAATCCATCACTAGGAAACGCATATCTTTGGTATTGTGGGGGAACCGGAGCACCCGGAGGGAACCCACGCCAACATGGGTAGAACATGCAAACTCTACACAGAAATGCCAACTGACCCAGCAGAGGCTCGAACCAGCAACCTTCTTGCTGTGAGGCGACAGCACTACCCACTGCGCCACCACGCCGCCCCTGATCAAACGCATTCTCTGATCAAAAAGAATCTTTTTCTAAATCCAGTATTTTGTATTTACACACACAATTTTGTAATTTATGCTCATCAATTTAACTGAATAAAATATTTGCAAACAAAAATTGACTGACCTTGAGCTTTTCAATGGGAAAAAGTATTTCTACAGAGAGAACTAAGCACTTAGGAATGGCTATTATCTTTTCTTTTTTCTTTTTTGCAAAATAAAATCCCAATTTCTTCATGCAGTTGTAGCTTGCTTGCCCTTGTCCTTTAATTGTTTTCTTAACAAGTCTACAACAGGAACACCTGACACATTTAACTAGAAAATCATTCCTCTCCAATTATAAATGTACTAAATATGCTGGAGGAAAAGCTGGTAAAACTGAGCTGAAATCACTGTGGTATTAGACTCAGCAATCTAATTCTTGCTTATCGGGAGTCGTCTGGCAGCAGGAATCTTACAGAGCCTAATTCAGCGGAGGTAAAGGTGAGTCTGGCCAAGGGAAATTGGTTTCTCAGGGACTGCCGCTTGGGCAAAGTGTTTTCCATACCAGTGTGACCTCATGAACGTGTAAGGGCAGATAACGCAGTGCACACTGAATTCAAATTTGCAGCAATATAGAGCAGTGGAAAAGTGTGTCAGTTACGGCTGGCGCTAGAAGCGATTTAGTAAATGCTGGTCAACACTGCCCTCTTGTGGTGGTGAAGCGCACAGCAAGCCTTCTCAGACCATCAAAGCAGCACAAAGTAAATCATCGAAAAACAACAATCAATCAGCTTGCAACCTTGGAGGGTTTAAATCTTTTTAAGGACCATTGTGGTTTATCATGATGAGAAATGTGGAAATGTGTGTGAAGATAAATCAGACGTTTGGCAGGATGTAATTATTGCAGTTATGGGGAATCTTGTATTAACATAAACATACACACACACACACACACACACACACACACACACCTTGCTGCGGGTTGGCGGCCTCTCAGAGTCGGACTGCTCATCATAGCTTTCAAACTCACTTGAGCTCCAGCCATTATTGGGCCCTTGCAAGCCCCCCTCTTTCTGAACGTCCTCATATAAGTCAGCTGACAAACAGAGAAATGCAGGTTTGAGTACAGTGTTGTACATACTGTAGGGCTTCTGACAATGACAGGCTGGTACAAAGAAACAGGTTACATAACGCCACACACACCGTAGATGGGTGTTTTGTCAACTCCATGGGTGTTCTGAGCATAAATTACATATCACCATATATTTGTACAATAGCGTTGTTGCAGTTAAGTAATTCTAAAGAAAAAAAAATTTCCCATTAACTTAGACAGTTAAATTACTAAAATACAAATAAAGTAAGTAAAGTATTCAAAAGTAAAACAGAGTGATTCTGTTTTATTTTTGATTGGGTTTTTTTATCAATTCTAAAATTTATTTTGATATTATTAATACATTATATATTACTGGAAAAGTATCATATTTAAATACAAAACGTAAATCAATCCTTTTCAACCTGTAAATATCTCTGTTCTGACTATTGTCATATAAATATTCTGAATTTACAAACCGAAGCATTCACACAATTTCTAATGCCCTATTGATGCAGTGTGTTGTTTTATTTTTTTATTTTTTTCAAAACATGGCAACCATGTTAAAGGGTTAGATCACCCAAAACTTATCATTTACTTTACATATTCTAAAACTTTACTCATCCTTCACTTCTGCTAAGAAGTTATTTTGAGTTTCATAGTATTTGATTTTCCTACTATGGAAGTCAATGGTCAGGTTTATAACATTCTTCAAAGTATCTCATTTTGTGTTCAATAGAAAAGGAAAATTATGCAAAAAGTATGCAACCATTTTAGGTTGAGTAAATGGTGAGTACAAATTTATTTTGGGGTGAACAATCTCTTTAAAAGATGTATCCCCTGGCCATATTCAAAGATGATAATGTCATTGCTTGCCAATTGGTAGGTCAGATTTGAGTACAACATCTTTTGTCCCAAGCAGTGTCTCACAAGCTGCAGCACACTCAAGTGTACCTCTCGATCTTTTCATCGGAGTTGTTCACGATACTTTTACATACAGTCAAGCCTAAAGTTATTCATACTGTTTGCACATGGCTTTTTAGCTGTAGGTATAATGTATAGGGCTTTAGATGCTAGGAACAATATTTTTCAGCTACTAATTTGGTATTTTGGTTTGCCTCTTGGACAAAAGGCATAAATGCTAAAGTTTGAAATAAAATTGAAACATCAACAAAAAGACTGACCACCTTCATATTTACGAATACAAGCACAGATCATTTCTGTTTTTAACGATATTAGCATTTACCAGCGTTTTGAAATGGATGTGTGTATAGTGCTTTTCCAGAAAAATGATGGAACATCCTTGCCTGTGTGTACAGCACATTTTTCAATCTAATGAAAGGGGCTATTGTCATTCTGGAATATGGTCATGGGATACATCTTCAAAGACGGTTGTTTAAAAAATACAAAGCAATGCACTGGATCAGTTAGGGTTAAAACCATTGTTTATAACTACCATAAATATAATATAAACATTAGTACATAAATGTGCTTGTGGTTGAAGAAACTCCCAGACACACTCTGCAGCCAAACATATACCCTGGATGATGTATAGTACACTGAATGACAGACACAGACACACTCTGACCTTCTCCTGAAGACAGATCTTCACAGGGAACATCATCATAGATCACCTCCGGACCAGCCGTCTGGTGTTCTGACTCTTCAGACACATTTCCTGAAGTCAAGAGAAAGCAAACTTAAGGACTGTGTGTGTAGATTGTGGTGTTTATCATGTAAAAGCAAAGAAAGAGGCTGATTATTTTGCGCATGCTCTACTAACAGAAAAAAGAGAGCAGAGCATTAACAACAAAAATGTTGTATTTTACTTTATTTATTTTTTCTCACTTCATTTCTGATATGATAGCTGCTTCCCACAAGATATAGAATTAATCAATATCATCTAAATCAACACTGGCTTTGTGCTATACTTATATGTTTAGATTTGTTTAATTGACTTATTAAACTACATTAAAGTAACAAAATACATAACAAATGACTTTTAAAGCATGTATTTTGTGGTGAAACACAAACTTTGTAAAACTAACCTTTCAAACTCTGAACAATGATCCATCCAAACATTTCAACGGAACTGGATTTGGCAGATTATTAAATAAATATTTTCTTTTAAAAGATGACTTGTACAGATTGATTTCTTCTTAAATTTACCTAAAGCATTTAAAATAGAGTTGAATGGGGAGGGCATTGACAGATTGACAGATACAGTTTAACGGCACTATTAACTAACTTCAAAGGAACTGATTACACTGATTATCTGTTACAGTTTTAGAAAACCAAACAACTACCTTTCTAATTGGACAAAAGTTCAGAGTGAAAAACTATTATGCTCTCAGACCCCAATTTCTGAGGGGCTCAGAGGGTTAATAATTTACCACATTGAAAAAAGAAATACTGTAAAATGTGCTTTCAAAATTCTTTGCTCATTTAAATATGCTCATTTAAACTGCTTTCTTGGGGAAAAGAATATATAAAAGGGAGGATGTAATGTACTTTCTTAGCATTTCAGATTTTGCCACTATTTTATACCAGTTTAGCTGACAAAACAAAAAAATGATCTTGACATTATCCCCTAAAAATATAAGGAACGTTAAATAACAATTATGTCAATTACCCACGAGCCTTGAAACAAATTAAAGGGCAATGATTGTAACTCCAAAAGTGCATTCAATTTCCAAAAACTATATAAAATATACTAGACTAGATTTTTTCGATGTTTAAACATGACCATATACATGCCATTCAAAACAATGTGGGCACAAATCCATCCATCCATCCATCTATCTTGTATACAAAAATGCTTTAACTTTCTTATAGCTTTTAATCTTTATCTAAACATCTTCTTTTTTTTTTTTATTTACAAAATATTGTGCCCCTTCGACAACATTTTCCATTGTTCACACATTGATTTAATGCTCAATGCTCACTGAGCCGCTGATCTATACAATAACATGATACTATGTAGTTGGGACACAGCTGCGCACGAGAAGACTTTTTTTTTTTCCATTTCTAAACACTTGTAAAATTTATGTTGGGGACTTAAATATATTTTGCTGATCACACTTTTCCCATAGAAATGTATTCATTTCAGTCAGTCTTCAAAAACAAAGAGAATTCTGTCCCATAAGGTTTTAAGACAAGTGTGTATATGTTCACTTTTGTCATTTGTGTTCTTGTAATGTTTAAAATAATGATAAAATACAATTAAAGAACCGCAGATCAGCCAGACTATAGCAGTCTGCATTACGCTGAATGTTTGAATATATTTATACAATTTTGCCTATAAATAATTAAACGAGTAAAAATTGAAATACTGAAACAAATATGAATCAGTGCATTGTTTTTCAAACTTGTTATCAAATATTACCTAATATCAAAATGTGTGGTTTGATTACTATCACTGCACTATAATGTCAGTTTTAAAACACATTTAATGTTTTGTCTCTTACCTTTAGCATTTTGTGCTGGGCTGTGTCTGATATCCTCTGTCCCTGCGTTTGTTTTAGTAGTGCATGTATCTCTCTGGGTCTTCACCACAGTGCAAGCGTGGTCTTCCTCTTCATTTAAGTCCTCCGGTGCTGTAGAGTCTGTGGAAGCTTGATCTCTGGAACATTCCCCAAATATAGAGCTATATTACTCCTGACCTCTAGGATATAACCGTACTGAGATCAGTTCAAGACTAATACTAGATAGTGGGTGTAGGAGAAAAGGGGAAGAGTTCAGATGCCATCAGCCCCACATAGTCAGCATCACAAAAAGCACTTGTGTTTTACTATGAGTGCCACAGTGTTTTGTGCAGAGAAAATGTAAATGAGATGGGAATTTAGCTTTTACGGTGTGTGTATGTACGTAGATGGTAATATGTCCAGTCTTATGCAAGTTATTTAATCTTCACTCAATTTGATCACATTGAAAAATAAATGTCGCACTGCAGGCCAGTCAACCTATCAGTATCGCTTGTTATATATACAAAAGGGAACATATATTATTACTATAATAAATAAGATGGTAAACATATTCAGAATTGCCTTTAACTGAGCATTAAATCTCTGCCTTTATGTGGATTTTTATTATACTATGCTTAAATGTAATATGTTAGGACAGTCATTACAGTGCTAAATAGAAAGGTGAGAAAAGTTGTAGTAAGTTCTAAAGTTTGGCCTATAGTTTAAAAAAAAAGGCTACACAAATTGCTTGAAAATATTATTAAACTGAAGAGGGTCTGCTTTTGAACATAACTTTTACCACATGCAGGAATGATAGAAGACCTTTCCTCAAATAACACCTGACATACCATGAAAATACATACCATGTGTACGCCTCACAATAGACACCTGAAACTAATAATGACCCATTACAGTTTGCTGTGACAACTGATTGGTCTGAGGCAATAATCTAGCAAACTGATTGGTGATTGGTAGTTGCACACACTATAAAATGACCAAATCAGCAGCAGTACTACATGATGTGTTGAAAGGTTTTCTTTGTATGTTTTAAATTGCTTGCTGAGAGTAGTGGAGGATTAATTTGATTTATGGGTGCTGCAACAATGTGGATTTTAAGGTATGTTTTCTGTGATTTTGTTTTGAAGTGTATCCTGCTATTTACTGAAAGTGAATGTTTTTCCTTTGCAGTTATTATTTATCAGTACTTATAGCCCTTGGTGCATGTGGTGGTGTTGCAACTGGTACTTTTTATTATTATTATTATTATTATTATTATTATTATTATTATTATCATATCCAGCATTATGACTTGACTCTAATGTGTCTTTTTTTTTCTTTATGTAGTCTTTGCATATAACCCTGGAAGCAGTGGCAGCTATACTGGGTACAGTGCTGCAGTTAAAGGGGGCTATGACAGCATAAGCTATAGTTCTCAGACTGACTCTTCAGGCATTCCCATTACAAATGAAAAACCAAGCTCTGATTCTTCAACTACAAGCCAACTTCAGGGATCTGGAACTGGTAGTCTTGTTTATGGTACTGTGGGAAATGCAGTGAGTTTGGGCATGTCTGGGTATGATGCGAGTCGGTCAACTAGTGTCCAAGGATCTGAAGTCATCAGTTCTTCCTCTGTCTTGATGCCATTGCAGCAAAGCAGTTACTCTGTTCCTAAGCCTGTGCTGTTAACTTCTCAAGTGCAGACTGGCCCCCAGTCCAGCAGTCAGCAACATGCGAGTTCTGATACCATGGCCCAGTTTATCCCTCTGCAGTTGTCCCAGTCCAGTGGCCAACAGCTACCACAACCTAGCTCTCAGTCTGCGTTGCATGCCAGTAGAGGGCCCCATAAGCCTCTGAGAGGAAAACACCACAAATTTGGTTCCAATATTGTTTCTGGTTCCAGGCCAGTTCAAAATCCAGTATTGAATTCTTCAAAGCCTCTTACTCCAAAAAAGGAGTCTGCATCACACCCTAGCTTACCAATATTACAATATGGCAGTGTGCCAAGCAGCCTAGCTGTGGCTAACTATGAACTTGTCAGTCAGTCCAGTGGCCAGACTGTAAATCAACCAAGCGCTGTGCAGCTTCCCCATGTTGTTGACATTGCTGTCGTCCAGCCCAGTAGTCCACTTATTCAACAGGCAGTTGATGCCTCTGTGACACAGACCTCCAGTCAGCAGCTAGTTCAGACAAGCCAATCCGTTTCCCAGCCAAATGACCAGAAACCAGTACATGGTAGTTATGTCTTTACGGCTCAGCCCAGTGGCCTGTCTCTTAAGCCCCACAAAGGTAGACATCAGTTTGGCTCCAAGCCTCCATCCAGTTCTAGTCCTTTCCATACACAGAGTTTTAGCTTTGTAGATCAGTCCACTAGCCAAATACCAGTACAAACCAGCTACCAGTCTGTGCCCCAACCTGGTCTACAACTGCCAGTACAAGCCATCTACCAGTTGGAGGCCCAGTCTGCTTCCCAAAGGCCAGGACAAACCAGCTACCTGTCTGTGCCCCAAATTGTTGTCCAACCAGCACAAATTGGCTACCAGTCTGCAAGCCAGGCCAGTGTGCCAAAACCAGTACAGCCCAGCTCCCAGTGGGTGGCACAGCTAGGTCTCCAAAAGCCAGCACATGTCAGCTTATCTGTAGCCCAACCAATCAGCCAGCAAGCAGGACAATCCACCTATGAGTATGTTGTTGAGCAGAGTGGACAACCCCTTTTCAAGCCAGTGCGTTCCCATGGGGTTCATCAGATTGGCTCTAAGCTTTATTCATGCCAAGAGTTACCTCAGCATGGTTACCAGAGGAGGTTTCAGTCTCCATCTAGAACCAATCTTCCAGCCCTAACTCGGCACACCAAGCCTGTTGTACAGTCCAGTGACCAGAAATCTGCAAAGCCTAACCATCCCAGACCCCTCACATCTACTCTCCAATCCATTTTAACACCAGCTCAAGTGCTATCTATCCAGCAATCTTCATCTCAGCCCATCTACACACCTCAAGCTTTGCTAGTGGAACCCATGTACCAGCCCCTGGCACAATCAAGCTCCGAGACCATCTCTCTTGCTGATTACCAAATATCTCCGGTTCCAGGACAGTTTGTTTCCCAGGCTCAAATGCTGCCCAGTAGTCAATCTCTCACTCAGTCCAGCACCTCTTCCTCAGGCATGCCAGTGCAGTCCAGCTACCAGCCTCTGGTACAATCAAGTTATGAGACTGTCTTACAGCCTGGATTTCAGACATCATCTTCAGTGCTTGTTCCATCAAGTTACCAGTCTACAAGTTCCCAAGCCTTGAGTGGTCCAGTAGTTTCAAACCTGGAGTCTGTGATTCAGTCAGCGCAACCTGAACTTACAATTCCACTACAGGTGGATTATCAGTCGGTCACCGATCAAAATGCTCCTGGACCTGCTCAAAACCGTAGGCATTCATCCCAGAAGCTTTACAGGCTGTTGCAACAAGTGAAGTCCTAGTGTTCTAGTTCCTGAATAATGTTTGCTTTCTAATGTCAATAAAATGATTTAAGTATTTGTTTGTGTGGACCTCAATTTTATAACTTGCCTTTTGCTGTCAGTTGTGTCTGCAATTTAAAAAAAAAAAAAAAAAAAAAAAAAGCAACAGGTTAAGCAACAGGTTTTACGTTAAATACTTGAATGTATTTATTTTTACTTTAACTTACTTTCACTGTTAGTACTTGAACACTCAGCAGGGAAAACTATAGCTGTGGCTTGGGATAGATGATCTGTTTGCTTGTCCTGAGTTGATTCTAATTCACTTGAACCGGTCCAGAGTGTACTACATGTTCTGGTCTTGTCTCCAGAGGCGATCTTGCACATTTCTTTGCTGATTTCATCTTTACGTCTGGATTTCTCTGTCTGCTCTTTATTCTCCACTTTCTCCCCCAGCTGCTGATGAGATGAATCGGTGGACATGGGTTCTGTAAGACAGATGAAGCAAACACGGCACAATGCTCCTTTAATTTAGAAGTCAGCCTCTCCTCGAGAAATCTGTCCTTTTGAATATCATACAAGGTCAAAAGCAATTGTCAACTGCCAGAAGCTTATTTATAAAAAAGGAATGTCACAAGTATAGTATAAACCAAAACTGTTGCATGGCATGTGCAAAGAGACTAAATGGTACCTTGCAAATTTACGAAGGTGGTAACTTCTCACAATGCTTTAAGTTATTCTGAAGTGCCTGGGTATTGCTATTAAGAGTGTAGTTACTCTACATTGAGTTATGGATGTCACAATTTGCATAAGCAGTGGTAGATTGAAAGTATATAAGAAATTGATTGTTTTGAGATGCATGTATGAAAAAAGATTAAATGGATGTCTATATTAATAATCATAGCAGAGGGTTTGTCAGCTTTCTGTAAAAATGCTATGTAAGTTTGCATATTATTATGACTATTATATTGCTTCAAAAAGGCTTTACATGTAAAGAAAAGGATAATCAAAAATGTAATTAGTATATCCTGCCTTGGAATTTGGTGATACTTGGAAGTTCTACTCCTAAGCACCACATATGGTTTATTAATCCTTCCCTATTTATCACTGATGACAAAAAAAGTTTAATTCAATGAGCTGCATCATTTATTAAAAACAAAATTCTCACTTCTGCATTGTCATCAGCTTCTCCATGTTAAAGAGCTCACAATTGTTTCTCTGCTGGCACATTCCATGCAGTGACATGTCTGCTGATAATATATAATAAGGTTTTATTTGCAAAGTACAAATGATATCGCAACCATACTTTCAATGCAGAATTTCAATAATCTAATAATGTTTTCACTGCAATTGAAGATTAAAGGCTAAAAAACACTAACAAATTTATTTTATTTTATCTGCAATGCTTAAAATGTATCCACAATAAGGTTATTTTTTTAATATACAAAATATTTAGAGCGTTATGTCAGTATATCCCAATGTTGTCATTTTTGTTTATTATTTCTGATTTAAAAAATGTGTGTTATTTTTGGCAGTTTGAAACATTATTTGGGTTTTTGGATTGCTGAGTTACTTTTACTTATAAAACCAATGACATGATAGATCAGTGTTTGGTGTGTGTATGTGTGTGTGTGTGTTGCGCGCGCGTGCATGTGTGTGTGCATGCATGTGTGCGTGTGTGTTTTTGTGTTGTTTTTTAACATTATACTTTTGAGACTTTGTTGTGGTGAATAAACTTCCAGTTTGTAAACACTAAAATATGTTGTGGACTTTCTCAGAACAATGTTTTACTAATCACACTTTCCCACAAATATTTATTTATTGCAAGCAGTTTTCAAAAACAAGGATAATATTGTCCTATTAAGTCTTAATACATATCTGTATATGCTAACTTTCAAGTTCATCTTTTCAGGTTCGAAATAATGATATAAGACAACAAAAGAATCACAGAGATGAATAGCCTGAAATGTATTTGCTTCATGTTAAATAACAATGCTAAAATAACAACATACAGCACAACAAAATAAATGTTTCTTTTTTATCTGTCTGAAATTTTTAAATAACTATTCAAACTAAAATGTATGGTTTGATTACTACTTACTCTAGTGTCAGTTTTCTAACACATTTGATGTTTTGTCTCTTATGAGTTTAAACACATCTGTGTAAATGCTGTTGACACACAGCTGAATACAACTTTCACCACAGGAATGGTTCTGAAAGATATTTCCTCTCAATACATTTGATCTAATCTGGCCTACCTGACATACAGTTAATCAGACAAATAATAAGTAAATTAGTTAAAAAGTGAATTTAATTAGGGCCTCACAGTGGCGCAGTGGGTAGCACGTTCACCTCACAGCAAGAAGGTCGCTGGCTCGAGCCTCGGCTGGGTCAGTTGGCGTTTTCTGTGTGGAGTTTGCATGTTCTCCCCGTGTTGGCGTGGGTTTCCTCCGGGTGCTCCGGTTTCCCCCACAAGTCCAAAGACATGCGGTACAGGTGAATTGGGTAGGCTAAATTGTCCGTAGTGTATGAGTGTGAATGGGTGTGTATGGATGTTTCCCAGAGATGGGTTGCAGCTGGAAGGGCATCCGCTGCGTAAAACATATGCTGGATAAGTTGGCGGTTCATTCCGCTGTGGCGACCCCAGATTAATAAAGGGACTAAGCCGAAATGAAAATGAGAGAATGAATAAATTTAATTATCTAAATTAAAAAAGTGTACTTTTCAATTTAAGAATATGTTAATTAACACAAATCATTCTATTTTAAACCATCACTATACTGTTCCAAAATATTAAAAGCACATTAGTTTGAAAAAAAAATATTAGTTTTTTTTTTTTTTTTTTAATCACCTGACCTACCGTGGAAATAACACCTGACAATAG
>CAIGQW010054176.1:3923329-3944709 GCA_903798125.1 Danio choprae
GCAATGGACAGCAGCCGGTACAGACCAGCTACCAATCAGAGACCCAGCTAGCTTCCCAACAGCCAGAACAAACTAGCTATCAGCTTGTGGGTCAGCTGGCTATCCAGCATCCAGTGCAAGAAGGCTATCCACAGTCCAATGGACAGCATCTTTTAGAAACAAGCTACCAATCAGAGGCTCAACCTGCTCTACAACAGCCAACACGGGTCAGCTCCTCTGTAGCACAACCAAGTAACCTGCAAGCAGTACAATCCAGTTATGAGCATGTTGAGCAGAGTGAGCAACCTGTTTTCAGACCAGTGCAGTCTCATGGGGGACCACTGTATCAGAGTGGCTATAAGCTTTATTCATGCCAAGATGTTTCTCATCCCAGTAACCAGTGGAGGTTTCAACCTCCATCTACACCCATCTTTCCAACCCTAGCTCTGCATACAGAGCCTTTTTTAGACACTGGGTCGAGGTACCAGCCCCAGGGACAATTAAGTTCAGAGCCCATCTCTCTAGCTGAATACCAGATGTCTCTTGTTCCAGGACAGGTAGTTTCTCAACCTCAAATGCTGCCCAATAGTCAGTATCTTGCTCAGTCCAGCTCCCCTTTCCCAGATATGCCAATGCAATCCACCTACCAGCCTCAGGAACAGTCCAGTTATGAGACTGTTTTGGAGCCTGGATTACAGACCCTTTCAGTGATTGTGCCATCAAGTGACCAATCTACACTTTCCCAAGCTTGGAGCAGCCCAATAGTTTCAAACTATGAGTCTGTGTTTCAGTCTGTGCAACATGAATTTCCAATGCCAGCACAGGTGGATTATCAGTCTGTCAAAGGTCAAAATGATCCTGAACCTGCTCAAAACAGTAGGCATTCATCCCTTAACTTGTTCAAGCTGTTGAAACAAGTGAAGTCCTAGGTCCTTTGTGTTTGCAATGTTTGCTTTAACATAAATAAAATTTGTTTATTCAAGTGTTTTGAGTGGACTTCAGTTTTGTTGCATGTTGGTGGTTGACACCTCTGCAAGAAATTAGGAGTAGGGGGAAAATGAGCACATTTGCAGTAGTTTCTACTTTGTAGTTTAATTTAAGCCTTTTAGAATGCTAAAACGGTAAACTCTTCAGTTGGTTAACTTAAACTCTACTTCCTTAGAACCTGTTAATTTCTTACAAACAGAAGTGCTGGTAACACTTAAAATCCAATGTTTAAAAGAAATGAACCTATTTGGGGAAATTGTTTCCAAATAAGTCAATGTTGAGAACCTCCGTTTTATTTGGTGAATTAAAAAAAGAAATATACCAGTGAGTTTCAGAGAACTTACTTTTAATGTGAGTATTTGTACACCCAGCAGGGGAAATTGTACTTGTGGCATGGGCTAGATCTGCTTGATTTTCCCGAGTTTCTTCCAGTTCACTTGAACATATCTGGAGTTCACTGTATTTGCTCGTCTTGTCTCCAGATGCAGTCTTGCTCTCTTCTTTGCTAATCTCATCTTTACATTTGAATTTCTCTCTCTGCTCTTTATCCTCCACATCCTCCGCCAGCTGCTGATGAGATGAAGCTGTGGACATGGGTTCTGTAAGACAGGTGGAGAAAACATTATTCCAACATGGTTTCAATTTAACAGGCAGCAGCATCTCACTATTGTCAAACGTGTCTTTGTTCTTTGAATGTAATTGTCATGCCAAATGTATTCAGTTGCCAGATGCTTTCAAATGGGGAATGTTCATTACAAACCAGGGATAATGCATGGCATGTGCAAAGTGTGCACAACAGTGGCTTGCCTTTTTATACAATGCTATCCAAGATCATTCAGGTCAATCAAATATTCTGAAGCACTTGGGTATTGTTTTTGGCAGGTACTCTTCATTGTTCAGTCATATCAGTTAAGACAGGGCTACTTTGACCAGTCAGGATGCATTTATTGAAAATTATTCTCACTTGATGGTTATTAGCAGATACAGCAGTTCTGCTTTAACCCCCTAGAATTATATAAGCTAGGCAAATACAGGAGATAAAGATTAAATTGGGTTGTAATTTAAAGACTTTGTGATAGATCCAAGGATGGCTGTGCTGTAGCTTGCTGAGGAGAAGGTTTGTCCTTCTGCAATGAGGTCTGTAAAAGCTAGAACTTGAGAGCATGGTAATCTGAAATGAGGAAATGACAGCCAGAAGTTGTTCAATTGTATTTGAACTTTGGAGGGTTGCGAGCAGTTTGAGCATATTTACCTGAGGTTTATGTCATGTATAGCACAAGGTGTGGTGAGTTATTATTATTTTCAGTGTTGGGCAAGCTACGTGAAAAATGTAGTGAGCTAAGCTATTAACTACTCTACTTAAAATGTAGCTTAACTACACTAATAGCTACCCCCTGGGAA
Source organism: Danio choprae (assembly GCA_903798125.1). Taxonomy (NCBI): domain Eukaryota; kingdom Metazoa; phylum Chordata; class Actinopteri; order Cypriniformes; family Danionidae; genus Danio; species Danio choprae. The sequence continues at coordinate 3,925,697 of CAIGQW010054176.1, forward strand.
ATGTAGCAATCTAAGCTAAAAGCTACCTGACAAAAGTAGCTTAGCTACATCTAAGCTATTTTTTTATTGCAATAAAAAAATACATCTAAGCTATTTTTGCAATTTTCATTTTTATATCGAAGCAACTTAAATCCAAGTCAATCATATCTTAGTGATCGATAAAACTGTCAATGAAACATATGAGGCATAATTGTTCTGTTCAATTATTTACTGCAAATAATATGCTGTACTAAACAGAAACAAATTATAGTTACAAATTTAAACCTATTCATTAATGAATTACAGTACATAATGTAGTATCATTAGTAACTATCATGAACTAATAGTTATTACCCTAGTATACTTTAGCCTTTACTACAGTAAACTATATATAACTCCTTTCCCTCAGTCATCTTTCCATCAAGCAAATTTCTCATGTTAACCTAATTGAAATAAAAAATACAGACAAACATGGTGTTTTGTGGAGGTTGAAAGTATTACAATGTAAATAATTATCTGTAATATTCAAGAATCTGGACGTGCAAGTAACATCAGTGTTGTACAGTATTTATTAAATAATGATACTTTAAAGTGACGCTAAAGGAAGAGAGATATCAAGGGTTTTAGCGTTCATCTTTTGCTTTTAACTGTTTATTTTTTGCTTGTTTGTTTGTTACTGCAGACTCGCTTTTCCAAAAGGTTCTGGTGTTGACTGTCCATTTGTAGCTCTACATATGTACCTGTTTTAATAGAAGAATGATGCTGGTATAGGAGCAGATACATAGTCAGTTGATCACATCAGCTGATGGCAGCAATATGCTTTCGTGGCCTGACTGAATTATCACTGCTTGATTTGTTACATTTTGCTTGAATGTATATAAGAAATGGACAATTCTGAGATATGCATGCACACATAATTCAAGATTAAAAAAATGTCTGTAATATTATCCACAGAAGTGGTACGTTGAAGTTGCTGTCTGTATGAAATGCAATAATTTCTATATCAAAAGACACCATAGCAGAGCTAGAACACCATATTGGGTCAAAAGCCTATAAATATAGATAACATGATGATCAAAAATGTCATTAGTAAAGCCTGCCTTGTAATTTGGTGATACTGTATTTATGAGGTTCTCTATAATTTACCCGTGTTTGCCTGGGTTTCCTCTGGGTGCTCCGGTTTCCCCCACAAGTACAAAGACATGCGCTATAGGTGAATTGAGTAAGCTAAATTGTCCGTAGTGTATGTATGTGTGTGTGAATGAGTGTGTATGGGTGTTTCCCAGTGATGGGTTGCAGCTGGAAGGGCATACGATGCATAAAACATATGCTGGATAAGTTGGCGGTTCATTCCGCTGTAGCGACCCCTGATTAATAAAGGGAAGCCGGAAAGAAAATGAATGAATGAATATATGATTTATTAATATTTTGCCATTTATCACTGCATGGTGAAAGAAAAAAAGTTACATTTTATGAGCTGCACCATTAATTAAAGACAAAATACTCCCTCATTCCACATCAGCTTTGGCATTTTGATGAGCTCAAGTGTTTCCTTTGCTGGCACATTCCATGCAGTGACACGCCTGCATATGGCCTAATAAGGTTTTATTTGCAGAACACAAATGATGCCACAACCAGACATACAATGCAGACTTTCAATAGTCTTTTAATTATTGTTTGTTTGTTTTTTTATTTCATTTTATTGTCTGCATTGGAAACTTATTGCTTAAAGGACTATAACAAATTTGCTTTGCATCTTTTCACGACATCTGCAATGCTTAAAAGATTACACACAATCACGTGGCATTTCTTTAACATTAAAATATTGAGAGCAATATGTCAGTATGATTATGACTAGAGTTTTTGAGTTTGAAACATATTCTCTGTGACTGTAAATTATTTTGTGCACAAATTATAAGGCTAATCGGATGTACAGTTTATAGTTATTATGTGGATGCACATTTTTATTCTGTAATGCTACTGGCACTTCCAAATTTACAATAAAACTGTTGCAATTAACACAATACTGATATTTTAACCTCAGAAGAGTATCTGGTAAAATTACCCTAATTTTCATTCACAATAAAAGAAAACTAATGACAATATATATTCATTAGAAAATAAATCTTATCAGACTGTTATAAAAATAAAGCAAATATTAACATTGTACTCAAACCCAAACCTAACAAATCCAGAGAAACTGATCATTTTCAAGTAATCCCTTATTTTTTCCATATCTGTATATCTGTGGCTCACTGTAATATTCAGTAATCAATAATAACATGTCTGTTGTATGGTAAACATCAGCACGTTGAGTCAAGGGGCCTGTTTCATAAAGGAGGTTCAACCAACTTGACTTACCAAGAGATTAAAAACTCAGAGTTTTCGGTTTCACAATAGCTGATCTGAGTTAGGTCAATCAAGTCTGAGTAGACTAATTCAGAGTTAAGCGTGCACACTGCAACTATATAAAAAGGCATTATCAATGGAGCTCAGATATTACAAGTCATCATGGCAACATCTGAAAAAAAAGAGATCAGCATTTTTTTTCCCTCCAGCTGAACTTGATGTGCTCATGCAAAGTTATAGCAAATATGAACATCTATTTTAAAAAGCAACACCACTGCATTGGCGAAACAGAGACAGCTGGCGTGGGAAAACATAGATGCTCAAATTAATGCGTAAGTTTCCATGTAAAGTATTTAAATATTTAAGTATAATAAAAAATAAGCAATGTAATGTGTGAGGTTTATTGACTTTTACTTGAAAAATTGGGGAATTGGCAGTAATTTTGAAGTTATTTCAGATGTAATTGCATTAAAATACATAAAAATAGGCAACTGCATAGTTCCTACAACAAATTTGACAAAACAAGAATGCATATAACCTTAACTTAATGTTCTGTTTAAATGTTTAATTTCCCACTCTTAAACACGTTGATCAGTTTAAGAAAACATTTCTAAAATTGAGTGTTTTATAAATTTAAAAGTGCACTTGTGTGTCTGCCTTTTTATTGATCAAGTGGTAGAGGTTGATGTGACATTTAGAATGTAAGCAATACTAGAAAATAGTTTGTAGAACAAGTAATAATATCTAGTTACAGTGCATGTCCCTGTTGAAGGGCAGTGAATTTAAGCTAATTGTTTATTTAAAAAGGACAAGCCATTCTCGTAACTTTGTTCTTTGTGTGACTAAAATGTAGGCAACAGCTATGTTTCCATCCAAAAATGCGAACTAAATTTGTGCGTAAAACTGGAATATCAGATAAAAGATAGGCGAATAAAGCAGCGTTTCCGTATAACGAGTCAAAGCGAACAAAATCGTCACTTCCTGATTAACTGGTGCCAAATATCAACAGTAAAAACCGAATTTGCCGCGGTAGGAGAAGCTGCGTGAGTCTTTTCTTTATTTAATAAATGACTTTAACCTCAGAAGACAAAGCAGACACGCAATGAACGCCTGGTGGCGTTTGAAGCCATGAGCGCAGAGGTCATTAATAATATAATAACACCAATACTGAGGTGGTTTCGGTGTTTTAGAATGACCAAAACCACATTTCAGATGTTTGGCAGTGTGCTCTAGCCGGCTGGTTTGGCCATTTACACACATTTTCATCATCACATGATCTCTCACAGCAAAATCACATGACTTGTTTTAATGCGCATCCTGGAATTTGTTCAGTAGTGTATCCATCGTAGTTTATGCGTATCTTTTCTTATCGAGTAAAAAGTTTATCCTACTCAGTTATGTGCATACGTTTTTTTATGCGCATTTTCAACATTTATGCGCATCTTGGCTATAACGTAAGGCTATGGCGAGAAATACCGCTTCGTCTTTAAAATAAAAGGGGAGGAGACCAACATAAACTCAGAGTTTAGAGGATAAAACGTACTCCTGACCAGGTTAAGTTCACAGAGTAAAAGTTACCTCTCTTTCAGAAACAGGGTTGACTTACCCTGCTTTCTCGAGTTTGACAAACCTGCCATTTTGAAACGGAAAACCCAGAGTTTCTCTCATTTCAGGGTTAACATACTCAGAATTTTCACTTAACCTCCTTTCTGAAACGGGGCCAAGATCTGGACGTCTGCAAAATAAATGTTCAATTTGCCTATACGTTTATCCTAACCCAGGGTGTCCAAACAATGTCAGTCATGTTTCTCACAAACCCTATTCATGTATATCCATTCTGATAAGGCCATTGTGTCCAAGGCCTTCTGTCCCCCAAGCACAGTTTCTCCAGTCGTCCCACTTCATGTTACACCACACACAATGACACTCTTGTGATCAGACCTTGGAATAAATTCACAAAGAATTGTTTCTGCATTCATCACACAGGAATGCTTGGCTGTTTGTTAGATCCCAAGTCAAAAGGCCAGTGGTATATGTGATGTAAGAAATGGTGGGACCGAACACTGGTAGATAGAAAGGTCTGTCTGTCTCCAATATTTCTGATACAAATGATATCATGATTTGATATGATGTGATGAGAGCCACAGGAAACGTACATTATGATGACGCTAATTGGCTGATGGCAGCACAAGAATATTCACAGTCCCATTAATAACTATCAAGAGATACAATTAAATATTAATCATACAAATATCGCTTTCAATAATTCTTATTTGTCAAAAATAAATGGTTAATTTTAAATGGCCGAAATGTAATTTGTCAACAGATTGTACAGGTCACAGCATAACCTGCCAAACTCTATTTTCTGATATAATAAAAGCTGCAGTGTAAAATTTTCAGTATCAAAAGATATTTTTGGAGCAGGGATAAAATAGAAACCTTGTCAAATATTCACTCAAGTTCTAGATTTTCTAAAACGTTTGTCTGAAGGAGCACACACAGACCGACAAAATATATGTAGCCTACCTACTTTAGTTCACTTATAGTCCGTTTGAAGAAAGAGGATAAAAACAAGTGAAGGATTTCGAGCACTGACTGAGAGCACCTGAAGGGATGGTTTTGTTTGTGCTATGCTGGTTGACAAATCCCGTCAGACGGTTTAATGTTTAACTTCTTGGTCAGACCCAGTGATGGTTATTTAATACTATAGCGAACTGTCTATTAGTAGATAATGAAATTAAGTATGCAATTTGACTTTATGTTGTATACAAACATGTATTCATAAAAAAAAAAATCGTGTTTTTATTTTTATTACACTGATAGAATTCTGATGTGGATGCCATCATGTGGTCAGGCATGGAATTTAATTCATCGCGAATACATTTGTTATAAATTCGTTCTATAGCGGTGCATTGTGGGATTTGCTTCATTAATTCAAATGGCTGCTCCCTTAAATGGTACATTATTTAAGGGTATAAGGAGACGATTTTGGATACACCCCACCTTCTTTGTGGTAGACCCATTTTCACTTTGTCAAACTGAAAAGTCTGCCACTCATTCTCCACTTGCTCCAAAAATGGAAGATATACTTAAAAAAAAGTTGATGAAAAGCAACTCCAGTAGTTTTTTTTGTTTAAAAAAAGAATAAAAAATAAAAATTAACTAAACTAACTAGAGTTTAATGATGAGGGAATTGAGGGTGAACTACCTCTTTAATATGGTACATTTTCAGATAAGCTCCCTTGCTCTTAGTGAATGTCTATCAATGCTACCATATAGTTACTTTCAATTATAATTTTCAGCTCCATTCAGAGTGAAAATCTTCAAAATAATGAATGGAAACATGCATTATAAAGGATTTAGTCTAATCGTCTTAAAAAAGAAAATTAGAGTCAAAATGCCAATTTTTTATTTAATGTTGCATTGGTTTGCAAACTAAAAATAAATATGATTTATAATGCAGGACCCAGTTGATGTTTGCAGCTACAATAAGAAAAAGAAGACCCTAACCCTTTAAACCAAAATAATTTGATTTTGATTGAATAGATTTTTGTTTTCTATTGAACCCTTAAAAGCTAAATCATTTACAAGACTTTCTGACATAAACACCACCCATGCCATCCTAAAAAAAATACAATCTACTGCCCCCTGGTGGATAATTCACACTCTTCAGGAGGGATGAAGGATTTTTATTTTACAATTCATGTCACAATGCATGTGTATGTCTTCTGATTTTGATTCCATAATATTATATTTATTGTTATTCACATTCAGAGAGCAATATTTACAGATTTAAAGTCATTTTCTACATTATTACTTAGAATATATTCATTTATTTGATTTATTAATTGTTTCTTGCAGACAGCATTCCATTTTTGTCCCAATCCATCACTGTACCACACTGGGAAGATATGGAGATGGCGGTGCATCAACACAAGGAGTAAACTTCCTTTCCCACTTCTTATCAGTGTCCCAAGTGTCCATCTCACGAAATACTTTACAGAGATATGCTGTGTGTGATTCATACAGAATAATGACATCACCCTTGCCTGAAGGGTGGGATGTGTATTCAGCATGATTGAATGCACAGCAAAATCTTAAAGGGATAATTTATCATAAAAACAATTGCTTATTACTAAGATTTTATTATTCTGTTGAATACAGAACAACGTATTCTGAGTAAAAAGCTATTGACATCCAATGAAATACATTGGTTTCTGTTGTGTTTAACTTAAAGATGGTGGATTAATTAATGGTGGATTAAATGATGACAATTTTCTGTGTGAACTATCTCTTTATAATGCTTCAAAGTATAATTGCTACTGTATGTATGTTTTTGCCAGTGTTTATTTACCCTGCACAATCGATTCACTTTTAGCTCACAGACAAAGGAAGCAAGATGGATTTACAATAACAGCAGTGTGTTCTGACTTAACCTTCTGTTTGAACAGCGGGATGACTGTACACACCTCTAAGTGTCCTCTATTGTCACAAACGCACATGCTCAAAAATGTGCTACCTCAGCAATGGCTGATTCTGCAGACCTCAGACATGCAAGGATGTATTATTCATCTTTGAGGTTGTCTGTAGCACACCTTTAAATTAATATGTTGCAGAAATGAAAAAAAAAAACAACAACATTGATTTTTGATGCTGTTGTGGGCATTTATATTTGTAAAGTAGATGTTTCTGTTTTTTAAAAACTTTTTGACCAAGTAATCAAAATGTTAGGTCAAGACAAGTCCCATGTAAGTATGTAGCACAAAACATATTGTTTTATAATCAGCTTCATAGTAATAAATAGAAAAATGACAGCGGTTAATGTACAATTTTAATAAACAAATGCAATTACAGCTACAAAAACAGTGCAGCGAAAGATAAATCATTGTTATTAAATTAAAAGTTCATCAACACTCAAAAAAAAAGAAACTTGCTGTTTGTTCAAACTACTTATTTAAAATGAGCTTAAACAATACATTTCTTGAGTTTTTTGGGGAAAAAACTTAATTGTTTTATTTTCAATCCACTTCACTTTGTAAAAACTAGTAAGTTAATTTAATTAATTCATGTTGTCCAACACAAATCGATTGTGTGGAGCCCAGCATTTTTACAGTGAATTATGAAAATTTCAATTCAGCTATCAGCAAGTTCTAAAGAAGATAATAAAGTGTGATGGTTTAACTGAATTTGGAGGTTTTTTTAACTTATTATTCAGGTACTGTCAATAAACAAATTAATTAATGATGAAATTAGTGCTATAGGCAGAATGCAGCAGAGTCATTGTTGCAGTTCATTCATTCATTCATTTTCTTTTCGGCTTAGTCCCTTTATTAATCTGGGGTCGCCACAGCGGAATGAACCGCCAACTTATCCAGCATATGTTCTACACAGCGGATGCCCTTCCAGCTGCAACCCATCACTGGGAAACATCCTTACACACTTATTCACACTCATACACTATGGACAATTTAGCTTACCCAATTCACCTGTAGCGCATGTCTTTGGAATTGTGGGGGAAACCGAAGCACCCGGAGGAAACCCACGCCAACACAGGGAGAACATGCAAACTCCACACAGAAATGCCAACTGACCCAGCCGAGGCTCGACCCAGCAACCTTCTTGCTGTGAGGCGATTGTGCTACCCAATGCACCACCGTGCTGCCCTGTTGCAGTTCAGTGTTGATTCAAGTGTCAGCTGACAATAAATGAATTGATCCACACTAACAGATCAATCACCAGCCTTTGATTTAATAAAATAAAACCTGCAAAGTATAAACACACCAAATCCAGAGCCACCATGTTTAAATGACTGAAGCCACCTGATAATAGTGATGCCAAAACACAGTATAACCATAAAACTCACAACAAAGAGAGTCATGTAACAGGTCATTGTTCTTTCAGATTGTTCATTCGCATTCTCAAACCTTGAAAGCATAATGTGGTTTGGCCAGCACGGATTCAAAAGATCTGTTCAATTCTGCCTTTTCCCGCCTATTGAAAAAATCACATAAAAAGTACAAGCTCCTCTTTCACCTTCTGAGCATATGGTGTTTCATTTCTCTCATTTAGTGTGTAATGTGTTTTCAGAAAGGGCAAAGGGCTTCGTACAACACTTTTCACTTTCTCACTATGCCTCAGGGTGTCAGGCAGAAACCTTCAATTTCTATAATATGTGGATGGAGCTCCCTCCACCCAATATCTAGTGTCACATCCGCTAGGAGGCTTCTGCGGTTGTACATTATTGTATGCCTCTGTCATCCCACCAGGCCCAAAAGCCCCTTTAGATTGGAAAGACCACTGACAGGGTGCATTTGTACTGCAGCTCTCTCTCGGACATGCATGGACTGCTAATGACGACAGAAAAACGAAGGGAAGCAGCCCATTTTAAGCAATCCAACTCCAATGGAAATCTAATGGAAAGTCTGTAAAAGTTGAGTGGCAGCTAGACGCAGATTAGGAGTTCCAGGGATTCAAAGACAGTCAGGACCACACAAAAGGGCATTAGTCACAAAAAACAGCTGTAATTTCACTGTCAATCAGATGTGTGCTTCCAAATAGGTTTTGTTTTATAAAACCTCAAAGTTATCTAAGTATCTATAGCTGTTCCCATCAAAGATGCAAATTAAACTGGAATAATACACCATCAAAACAAACAAAATCATCACTTTTTGATAAACTGGTGGCAAAAATGTAAAAGAAAAATGAAATTTGCTGTAATAGGAAAAGTCACCATGGGTCTTTTTTCTTATATAATTAATAACCACAAAAAAAAAAAATAAAGACGAAACGCAATAAACATGCAGTGGCTTTTCCAAAAAGACCACTTTTTGGGAGCACAGCCGCTCAAGACAGTTCTGGGAGGTTAAAATACCGAACCACTGTGATGACAGACTTTGGCTAAGGGATTTTAGATCGACCTAAACATCATGTCAGATGTTTTACAATGTGGTTGTTTCCATCTCAACTATTTTTACAGGAAAGGTTTATCCCAAAAACTGAAATTCTGTTTACTGTACTAAATTCTGTCAAATCTGTAACCCTTAAATTCTTCTGTCAAGAGAAAGTGAGTATTTTGCAATTGGATATTCATTACTGGACTATCCATTTAGCCATCTACGAGTAGGTGAGTATATTTGGGTTTAGGGAGTTTTGCAAGATCCCTCTGTTCCCCAGTGAGCCTCTGGAATTAGGGAGAGTTCACAGCCTCCTCTTCTGTCTTCTCTCCTCCTACCCCCCACTCAAGAGAAAAGACCCCTTTTCATGGAGCCCCTGCATGCTTTGTTGAATGAACGGGGTTTATTAGTATTAGTATCTGAGGGGGAAAAAAGTGAAATTGATAGACCAATAAAACAACACGACTCACCTTTTTGTCCTCAGTAGTACTTCCACAGGAAAGCCTCAGCACCTCCCAAGAGGGACTTTAATCCCAACAACCTCCCATGCACTTCCTGCTATGAAATCAGCAGCCTCTTTGAACACATCCTTATCCCTCGCTTATCCACCGCTGCCGGACTGAGGCCTCTGAGAGGGCGGCAAATAGTCTGTGCTGTTTACTTTCCCACAGGCAGCAAGTTCCCTACTCCATGCACCGACGGCTCCACTCCTCCTCGCTCTCGTAGGCTGAATGTCCCTCTGTCACTCCCTTCTTTTCCCTCGCTCTTTCCCTCCCCTGCTGAACAAGTATAAAGGCTGTTAAGCTCCACCAATGGCTGAGCTGCTGCCAGATTTTTCAGCCAATTAAAGTCCGGTTTGATGACCAAGGGGCAGGGTTTCGAAGGCTAAAGGGGAAAACAGTGTAGGACAAGTCCGGTGAAGGAGAGAGGGAGGGAGAAAGACAGAAAGAGAGACAAGGGATTACGGCATCCTCAAGCTGGCCAAAAGTGGAATAAATAGTATTAGCTAAGTGGGTGACCATTCAGTGTTGTGCAAACTCAGCAGAACACAATGGCTTTGGAGATTGTATTTCTCAAATTCATTTTCTTTTCTGTTTTTTAAGATGCAATACATGCAGTGTAAAGAAAACAACTTATTATTTTATTTTAAAAAACACTAGAATCATATGATAGATCATAAAATCAGCTTTCTTATATGAGACAATTGGAATTAATTCAATTCAATTCAAATAAACTTTATAGTCTATCCCCACAGGGGTTATAAAATTGTCTTTAGGACAAAGGCTCTCACACAACAGCAAAACATAAATACACTTACACAATTTTAAGATCCTATTTTAAAAAAAAACAATGGCAGTGGGAATTATTTCACAATCCTTTTGCAAGACAGAAATATGAGGGCATGCATTTAAATACATATTTTATTTGGAAAAACTGCCATTTTTTTTTGCCATGATTCTGTAAGTGTTTGAGAATTTAATAAAATTTTAGGTATGGTGATGTTGGTAGCTGTTCCCATTCATTCATTTTCATTTCGGCTTAGTCCCTTTATTAATCTGGGGTCGCCACAGCGGAATGAACCGCCTAGCTGTTCCCATCAAAGATGCAAATTAAACTGGACTAATACACTGTTTGAGTCAAAACAAACAAAATCGTCACTTTCTGATAAACTGGTGGCAAACGTTAAAAAGAAAAATTAAATTTGCTGTGCTATAAATAAGCCACCATGGCCTTTTTTCTTATATAATAAATTACTACAAAGAAACAAAGACAAAATGCAATGAACACACGGTGGCTTTTTGGGAGCATAGTTTTCGAGTTTTTGGAAGCACTATTTCAAGACAGTTCTGGGAGGTAAAAATACCGAACCACTGTGATGACAGACTTTGGCTAAGGGATTTTAGAATGACCAAAACATCATATCAGATGTTTTACAATTCTTTTATGTAATTTTCAAAATGTATCCGCATCTTGGAGTTTTCATTAAGCATTTTTAATGCAATAGTCCACAATGCTTATAAAAATAAGTGGATGGAAAATATGAAACCTTCAAGACAGAAATATGAGGGCATGCATTTAAATAGATATTTTATTTGGAAAAACGGCTATTTTTTGCCATGATTCTGTAAACGATAAAATTAAATTGAGTATAAAATGAAAAATATTTTAATAAAATTAAAATTTAGTGATGTATTTCTAACTGAATACTAAATAGGTCAGGGTTTTGTTTTTGTGCTCCTCCGTTCATCTTTCACTTGGAGCAAACTAACAGTTGGAGAGGCATTTGGAAATGGATCGCAATTTCAGAACAGAAGCAAATGGTTAGATTTTATTTAAAGATTAGCAAAACAAAATTTGCACAGATTAATTGCTCACCTTAACTTGTAACTGATAAGTTAGACTTTAACAGGTAAAATAAGGTCAAACATTTGGGAGATCATTTAATAAAACATGAACCCTAAAACCTGAGGAAAAACAATAGTATCTTACTGTATGTACAGGTGGTATATAACATATATGAATTATTTACAAATGATCACAATTATTCATAAAAATATTAATTATTCACAAATCTCACATCATTCATTCATTCATTCATTTTCTTTTCGGCTTAGTCCCTTTATTAATCTGAGGTCGCCACAGCGGAATGAACCGCCAACTTATCCAGCATATGTTTTACGCAGCGGATGCCCTTCCAGCTGCAACCCATCACTGGGAAACATCCATACACACCCATTCACACTACGGACAATTTAGCTTACCCAATTCACCTACAGCACATGTCTTTGGACTTGTGGGGGAAACCGAAGAAACCCGGGGGAAACCCACGCAAACACGGGGAGAACATGCAAACTCCACACAGAAATGCCAACTGACCTAGCCGAGGCTCAAACTACCCACGAGGCTACCCACTGGGCCACTGTGATGCCATCTCACATCATATTCACATCTAATTTATTAATCAAACTTGTTTAGGTTTTCAGTGTTTTGTGGGATAATAAGTGTATTTAAGCCTAAAATAACCTGATTGCTATTTCAGCAGATGTGTGATTCTCAAAGATGATCTTTTTTCATATAAAACAGTGACAAGTTTGCATTCCTGCTGCAAATAAATGGATATTCATGAAAGACTGCACTTATTATTTTATTGTTTAACTTGCATGCATAGTTGTATGGTAAAATACAAACTATGCATCTAATATGACTTTAGTTTTAGGCCGTATATGTAGATACAAACATCTGTTTTACAAGAAAAATGTCTTTTGAGCACTTAATATGTCTGTTGGTGCTCTAAGGATCTGCTGGTTTCAGACCAGTTATAGAAATGATCTAATGTATAGCCTGTTGTATTATCTATTATTTTATTAATTCATTCATTCATTTTCTTTTCGGCTTAGTCCCTTTATTAATCTGTGGTCGCCACAGCGGAATGAACCACCAACTTATCCAGCATATGTTTTACGCAGCGCAGCCCATCACTGGGAAACACCCATACACTCTCATTTACACACATACACTACGGACAATTTAGCCTACCCAATTCACCTATACCGCATGTCTTTGGACTTGTGGGGGAAACCGTAGCACCCGGAGGAAACCCACACCAACACGGGGAGAACATGCAAACTCCACACAGAAATGCCAACTGACCCAGCCGAGGCTCGAACCAGCGACCTTCTTGCTGTGAGGCGATCGTGCTACCCACTGCGCCACCGTGCAGCCATTCTATTATTTTAGTATTCTATTATATATTTAGCATCTATTATATTAGTTTTATTAATTATACAAATGCTACAAATGTCCATGTTATTTTTCACGAGGTAGCATTATTTGTAAAGAATTTTCTACCACCTAACATAATCGAACTGGATCACCTACTCACCTCTCAATCTGCTTGAATTTTTTTTTTAGAATACTAGTTATATTAAAAATAACATAATCCAAGCATTTGGAAAAGTGCATTTATATACACATGCACTATACATACAATGATATTTCTATCATATTATCCAGCAAACAACACCATGTACATTGTAGCTATATAGCTTATTATTTGCAATTTAACAAGATGGCAAAAACAGCATTATCAAAAGTAGTAGCAACACTCCATGTATACTGAAAACTAACAAAAAGAGTATAGTGTATGAAAGTGGAATGTAAAAATCACCAAATAAATTATTTTATTATTTGTAGACAACAGATTGTAGAAGATGGATCACACTTTTGCTAACACTTATTTTCCCAACTAATAGTTTAAAACTATTTTATCCCAAGAAAATGATTTGCGTGCTGTCTTTTTTTCCACAGCTATCATGATCACAGACACCTGAACCTAATAATTGTCCATTAGTTCCCATGACAATTAATTGTCAGGAAACGACTGGTTAAGCTGCAGACACTATAAAAACGTCCGGTTCACTCTTGCTAGTGTGTGTTGGGGAACAGTAGCATTTTTATTTTGTGGTGGTTTAATTACTGAGGAAGTGATTTTTTTTTTACATTGGGTTTGCAATGGAGGATCCTGCTGTCCGACTTTTAAGGTAAAAAAATTTGTATATTTTTAATTATTATTATTATTATTATTATTATTATTATTTGTTTTATTTTTAAGTTTTGATAAACTATTGTTCTAAGCTCTAAAGGAGTGTCTTGTTTTACAGGTTCTCTTTAGCACTTCTCAGTCTCTGTCTACATGGCCATATCAGAACTGGTAAGGGTTTTTTTTTTTTTTTTTTTTTTTTTTTTTTTTTTTTTTTTTTTTTTTAAATCTAAGCATGGTTTAGGTTTTCCCATGTGTCTAGGTCTGACTTTTTGTTTGTTTGTTGTTTTTGTTTTTTTTATAAAGTTGATGGAAGGGAGCCTTATCCTGGGTCCAATAATGCTGGATTTCCCATGCTGGATGGGTTCAGACCACAAAATTTGTATGACCAAGGAGATTCCACTGGGCCTCTAATACCCAACAATATCACTTACAGTTCTGTTGTTAAAGGTGTATATGGCAGTGTAAGCTATAGTCCTCAAACTGGCTCTTCTAGTTTTGGAGTGGTGGCTAATATAAATAAGCCTGATTCTGCGTCCAATACTTTAAGTCAACTCCAAGGCTCTCTTGTATCCTCCGCCGGTAGTGGAAGTCTTGTTTCTAGTTCTGTGTCCACTGTAGTCGATACAGCTGTGAGCAATGAGTCTCTACCCACTTCAGCATCACTGCAGACTAGTGCGTCACAATCCGACATCGAACTACCAACCAAGGCCAGCTCACAGCTGGTTGATCAGTCCAATATTCAACCAGTCCAAGCCAGCTCAGCGTCTGTTGCCCAGCCTATTAGCCTGTCAGCACCAACAAGCCACCAATCTGTAGCTCCATCCAGCGTTCAATCAGTCCAAGCCATTTACCAGTCTTTGGCCCAGCAGCCAAACCAGGCCAGCAATGTGCCCTTGAGACCGCAAAGTGTCAATCAACCAATCCTAACCAGCTTTCAATCTGTCCCTCAACCTATTGGTCTGCAGTCAGCACAAGCCTGGTACCCGTTTGTGTCCCAGCCCAGTGGTTTGCAATTAGAACAAACCCGTTACCAGCCTGTACTCCAACCCAGTGCATGGCAGTTAACACAAGCTACCTACCAGTCTGTCCCCCAAGCCAATAATATACAATCGGCACAAGCTTGGTACCAGTCTTTGTCCCGGCCCAGTGGTCTCCAATCAGCAAATAAAAACCCTCTTTTGTACCAATCCAGAAGACCGCAGTCAGTCCTACCCATCTACCAGTGTGCATGCCAGCCCAGTAGCTTGCTGTCAGCACAAGCCAGCTACCAGTGCGCATGCCAGCCCAGTAGTCAGATGTCTGCACAAGCCCAGTTTCTATCCCAGCCTGCTACCTTGGTTTCAGCACAAGTTGTTGTCATGTACCCCTCTGTGTCCCAATCCAGTGGGCCGCAGTCAACACAAGCCAGCTACCAGTGTGCATGCCAGCCCAGTGGCCCATCAGTGTCCAAGACCAGTGGTCAGTCATCAGCACAAGTTAGCTACCAGTGTGTATGCCAGCCCAGTATCCCATCTTTGTCCCAGCCTACTGGACCACAGTCGGCACAAGTCAGCTACCAGTGTGCATGCCAGCCCAGTGACCCATCTGTGTCCCAGCCCAATGGCCAGCAGTCATCACAAATGAACTACCAGTGTGCATGCCAGCCCAGTAGCCCATCTGTGTCCCAGCCTGGTATTCTGCAGTCCGCACAAGCTCTCTACCAGTCTCCATCCCAGCCTATTACCTTGGTTTCAGCACAAGTTCCTTTACCATCTGTGTCCCAACCTAATGGACAGCAGTCAACACAAGGTGGCTACCAGTGTGCATGCCAGCTTGGTGGCCAGCCATCAGCACCAGCCAGCTACCAGTGTGCATGTCAGCCCAGTAGTCTGCAGTCAGCAAAAGCCTTCTACCAGTCTCTGTTCCAGTCTAGTATCTTGGTTTCAGCACAAGTTCGTTACCCATCTGTGTCTTCATCCAAAGGACAGCAGTTTGCACAAGCCAGCTACCAGTGTGCATGCCAGCCCAGTGGCCCATCACTGCCCCAGTCCAGTGGTCAGCCATCAGCACCAGCCAGTTACCAGTGTGCATGCCTGCCCAATAGCCCATCTGTGTCCCAGCCCAGTGGATCACAGTCAGCACAAACCAGCTACCAGTGTGCATGCCAGCCCAGTGACCCATCTGTGTCTGATTCTTCTAGTGGCCAGCAGGAAGCACAAGCCAGCTACCAGTGCACATGCCAGCCCAGTAGCCCATCTGTGTCCCAGCCCAGTAGTCCGCAGTCAGCACAAGCCCTCTATCAGTCTTTGTCCCAGCCTATTACAATGGTTTCAGCACAAGTTCCTTTCCCATCTGTTTCTTATGGACAGCAGTCAGCACAAGCTGGCTACCAATGTGCATGCCAACTTGGTGGCCAGACATCAGGACCAGCCAGCTACCAGTGTGCATGTCAGCCCAGTAGTCTGCAGTTGGCAAAAGATTTCTACCAGTCTCTGTCCCAGTCTAGTATCTTGGTTTCAGCACAAATTCGTTACCCATCTGTTTCTCAATCCAAAGGACAGCAGTTTGCACAAGCTAGCTACCAGTGTGCATGCCAGCCCAGTGGCCCATTAGTGTCCCAGCCCAGTGGTCAGTCATCAACACCAGCCAGTTACCAGTGTGCTTGCCAACCCAGTAGCCCATCTCTGTCTAATCCTATTGGTCAGCAGGCAGCACAAGCCAGCTACCAGTGTGCATGCCAGCCCAGTGACCCATCTGTGTCTAATCCTAGTGGTCAGCAGGCAGCACAAGCCAGCTATCAGTGTGCATGCCAGCCCAGTGACATTTCTGTTTTCCAGTCCAGTAATCTGCAGTCGGCACAAGTCCTCTACCAACCTTTGTCCCAGCCTAGTACCTTGGCTTCAGCACAAGTTTCTAATCCATCTGTGTCCCAAGCCAATGGATTGCAGTCAGCAGAAGCCAGTTACCAATGTGCATGCCAGCCCAGTAATCAACCATCAGCACCAGCCAGCTACCAGTGTACATGCCAGCCCAGTAGTCTGCAGTCAGTAAAAGCCCTGTACCAGTCTCTGTCCCAGTCTAGTATCTTGGTTTCAGCACAAGTTAATTACCCATCAGTCTCTCAGTCCAATGGACAGCAGTTTGCACAAGCCAGCTACCAGTGTGCATGCCAGCCCAGTGGCCCATCGGTGTCCCAGCCCAGTGGTCAGCCATTAACATCTGCCAGCTACCAATGTGCATGCCAGCCTAGTGAATCACAGTCAGCACAAGCCAGCTATCAGTGTACATGCCAGCCAAGCAACCCATCTGTTTCTGATCCTAGTGGTCAGCAGGCAACACAAGGCAGTTACCAGTGTGCATGCCAGCCTAGTGGCCTTTCTGTGTCTCAGTCCAGTCCGCAGTCAGCACAAGCCCCATCTCAGACTAGTACTCTGGTTTCAGCACAAGTTAATTACCCGTCTGTGGACAGACCTCAGTCAGCACAGGCCAGCTACCAGTGTGCATGCCAGCCCAGTAGCCCATCTGTGTCCCAGCCCAGTGGATCACAGTCAGCACAAGGAAGCTACCAGTGTGCATGCCAGCCTAGTGGCCCATCTGTGTCTGATCCTAGTAGTCAAACGGCACAAGCCAGCTACCAGTGTGCATGCCAGCCAAGTGGCCCGTCTGTATCCCAGCCCAGTGGAACACAGTCAGTACCAACTGTTTACCAGCCTGTGCCCCAGCCAAGTAGTTTGCCATCCCAAACCAGCGAACAGCCTGTGCCCCAGCCCAGTAGTTCGCCGTCATCCCAAACCAGCTATCAGCCTGTGTCCCAGCCCAATGCCCTGCAATCAGTACAAGCTGGCTATCAGTATGTGCCACAGCCCAGTAGTCAGTTTGTCCCCCAACCCAGTGGTCTGCAATCAGCACCAGTCCGCTACCAAGCTGTGCCCTTACCCACTGGTCTGCAGTCAGGACAAGCCAGCTACCAGTCTTTTCCCCAACCCAGTGGTCCACAGTCAGGACAAGCTAGCTACCAGTCTGCATCCACAACTAGTGGTTTACTTTCAGCACTAGCTCGTTACCAGTCAGTCCCCCAGTCCGGTAGTCTGCAGTCACCACAATCCAGCTACCAGTCTTTTCCCCAACCCAGTGGTCCACTGTCAGCACAAGCCTGGTACCAGTCTGTGCCCTCACCTGCTGGTCTGCAGTCATTGCAAGCTAGCTACCAGTCTGTCTCCCAACCCAGTGGTCCGCAGTCAGGACAAGCCAACTATCAGTCTGTGTCCACAACTAGTGGTTTACTTGCAGCACTAGCTCGTTACCAGTCAGTCCCCCAGTCCAGTAGTCTGCAGCCACCACAATCCAGCTACCAGTCTCTTCCCCAACCCAGTGGTCCACTGTCAGCACAAGCCTGGTACCAGTCTGTGCCCTCACCTGCTGGTCTGCAGTCATCACAAGCCAGCTACCAGTCTGTCTCCCAACCCAGTGGTCCACAGTCAGGACAAGCCAACTATCAGTCTGTGTCCACAAGTAGTGGTTTACTTGCAGCACTAGCTCGTTACCCGTCAGTCCCCCAGTCCAGTAACCCGCAGTCCTCACAAGCCAGCTACCAGTCTGTCGCCCAACCCAGTGGTCCACAGTCAGGACAAGCCAACTATCAGTCTGTGTCCACAACTAGTGGTTTACTTGCAGCACTAGCTCGTTACCCGTCAGTCCCCCAGTCCAGTAATCCGCAGTCCTCACAAGCCAGCTACCAGTCTGTCGCCCAACCGAGTGGTCCACAAGCCTGGTACCAGTCTGTGCCCTCACCCAGTGGTCCGCAGTTGGCACAAGCCAGCTATCTGTCTGTTCCCCAACCTAGTGGTCTGCAATCAACACAAACCTGGTTTCAGTCTGTGCCCTCACCCAGTGGTTCACAGTCAGCACAAGCCAGCTATCAGTCTGTTCCCAAACCCAGTGGTTTGCAGTCAACACAAACCTGGTTCCAGTCTATGTCCCAGCCCAGCTATGACTCCCGCATCAGTGACCAGCAGTCGGCACAAAGTCAATCAGAAGCCTCAACCTATGAGTCTGTTTTCCAGCCTGGCTTTCAGGATCCAGTGCAACTTCAGTTCCAGACTACTCAGAAGCGTGTTCCTTATGGCATGTCAAGGTTGTTGCAACAGGTGAAGTCATAATTGCGTTGCTGATGAGCTTTTCTGTGTTTTAAAAAAATAAATAAACAATCATTTAAAGATACTTGTGGCTTTAAGTGGATTTTTTTTTTTTTTTTTTTTTTTTTTTTTTTC
>CAIGQW010054176.1:3944809-3955139 GCA_903798125.1 Danio choprae
CATGGGTTTTTTTTTTTTTTTCTGTACATGTATTTGTGGTCAAATGCAGGTTTGTTTGATTACCTGCTTGTGCATCAACCTAGTGGCCTATAGTAAGCAGAAGCTGCTCTGTCTGTTGCTATTCAGTGGTCTGCAGCTACCTTTTGGTTTACAGCTCTAGAAGGCATTTGTACTTGTAAGTCAGAGGTTGTAGGTTTGATTCCCAGACTCAGTGAGTGAGTGAACTGCCTTAGTGTCTCAGGTGCTCTTGAGCAAAGCACCTAACCTCTAGTTCTCTCCACATACCACAGTAAAAAAACTGACAAATAGGTTTGTTTGTTTTTTTGTTTTTTCCTCATGTTTCTAATAAGACATTTAAATTTACTGTACAAATGCACATTTCTCTTTTTAAGACTATTTCAGTAAAGAAGAAAGTTTTGTAATTTTATAGCACAATGTAGTTTAATACACCCATTTTTGTTTTCTTATTACTGCTGCAGCAATTGTTAACTTGGAAAACAGTAGTTTACTTTTGGTTTCCTCAATTTTCCTGTGGGTTTTTAATTTTTTTTTAAATGGGTAAATTAGGTCTGTATAGTAAATAACTTAACACTTTAATGTTTTCATCAGACAGTGGGAGATACCGGGCAGTGGCTATAACAAGACGAACAAAATCAAACTTGGGTCGCTGTGAGCACAAGCTTATCAAGCTTGAACCCTAGGCTATCATCCAGGAAATCCAGTCTGTGCCCCCTCCCCTTTATTTCCTTTCAAGTACAAATGAAATCAAAACTAACTATGACTTTGTTAGCTCACATTGCTAGTTTTGTGGTGAACAATTCATCTGTGCATGTCATTGAGAAAAGATTTTTTAAAAAACAGAAAATGCGCTTCCTGTTTGTTTTCAGTTAAATTCTCAGATTATGTCTGTCTGAGGTATTGTGTGTGGCTAACATACTTAACCACGTCCCTCCAGCTGTCAGTTGACAACAAACAAAAATGGTGAGGAGGAGGTGTCTGTTAGGTTGTAATCGGTTGTAATAACTCTTCTGAAACTCTTTCCTGATCTTCTGAATGAAATGCCTACTTTACTATATCCAATCAGCTCGCAGTAGGAAAAAAAAAAGCCACGCCCACTGTTTTCTCATTTAATATTCCATTTCTCTGAGACTACATTGCAATACAAAAAATAAAATAAAAATGGTCGCATCTTCGGGTTTATGTACTTGGAATACTATGAATTGGAAGCAAAAAGAACGAAATAATGAAACATACCCTAATTCTTATTGGAGGGGATTTATTAAAACACATAAAACAAATACACTGAGTACAAAGTGAGTTGATGGTAGTTCACTTATGTTTTCCATATTATTATCTCTGCAAAATAGCAATACTTGTTTTGCTCGTAGATGTTTTGAAACCAGGATAAAGATCTCTCTGGTCCAAAGTAATCTGAAGACAAATCACATGCTGTGCGTTCATTGCAACAAAGTTGTCTTGACCAGGGTCTTTTGGTAGCTTTTGAAGCCTAGTTTGTACTTGAATGAAAAGACTTCTAATATTAGACTGAAGCTTTTTTTTAAATACGTCATACATTCATTTTGGCTTCAGTTTGATTGCATTTCAATGGAGCGCAATGGCGATATATCAACACTTGGATTAAAAAGTACAAATGAAAATGGTGTAAACTCATCACACAGGATAAAAACAAAACTTCATTTCACAACACATTTTATGCTGCTGGCTCTCTCTTGGGTACAAGTTCCCTTGTCTCTCGAGGTTGTCTTTGCGTTTCATTGAAATCGTTTGAGGTTTCTGTAGCGCGAGTGTGCGTGTGAACATTTAACTGCATTTTTTCCACATTCATAATTTACACAAAAATCATCCTCATCGTCTTGAATCCCTTAAGTTAAAACTACTGCAAAAGAAGCGATGATCACGTTTACGGTCAGCCATGACACTCCAGTGTCATTTACACTGATGCCGAGATGCAGAAAACAAACAAAACTCTTCACCAACATTAATTAGCATGACTAATACCACAGACTGAAACTGAGTATACGAGTTATTAAAAGAGGTTTCTACTGCGTTTGAAATGGCCGTCTCTATGGTCATGTCCAATCTCCATATAAAGTGCGCTGCTTAAAAACACAGTAACACAAGGCATATCATTTCAAATTGAAACAAAACAATCCATCTCCACACCACTTATGGCACCAGAACAATCATGTCAATACTATCTATAAGCTCGGCTTAGTCAACCGACACACTTACTGTAGGGTCCAAGTTTCAGCAATTCACAAAATGTCAAGTAAAATGCATCTAACAATAGAAGGATATGATGAAGATAATCATACAAAATTAAGTTTACAAATTTAAACTGATTGGAGCTCATCCAGGAACATGGAACAGGGTGGAAATGTTGCACAAATATCCCTGTTGAGCTTTCGCTTTGTTCCAGAAATTAAAAAGCATCATTTCTAGAAATATTCCAGGCATGCTGTTGATTAACTGACAGAATGCACTTTCAGCCGGTCCCTCACTTTGTAAAACCAAACAAAACATTTTACATGCTCCCAAACTATTTTTGTGGATGAAGTGAGTAAAAAATTGCGATAATATACACTTTAACATTTATTTTATTTCTGTATACACTTGCAAATTGAACCGTTATAAAAGCATTGTTGTTTTACAAACTGAGGGACTAAATATTTTTTCGGATTCAACAGCACAATAATAAAGTTCACATTGCATTAAAATAAAATATACATCTTTCAAATTGTGGGTCACAATTTCTCCTAATATTAATGTGATCAGTTCACAGTTCATGAAAACATTCCAATTTCAATCGATAAATAACCACTCAAAAGTGCTATATTTTTGCACTGACTAGTAAATATTTATTAGGCATGCAGGTCATGTGATCTCACATGAGTCAGCCCAGCTTCTTGTAAAATGAGCTTTTAATAAGCTACTAATAGTTTTGTATTGGATTTTTTTATGCACGACACTGCAGGACAATTTTAAAGGACAATTTTTAGGTTTTAGGAAATTTTGCTATTAATTTTTTATACTACAAAGCTTGATTCTGATTGGCATTTCAACACTGTGGAATTTCAAAGTAAATGTGCTATATATTTACTGAGGGAAAACGTTTTTTAAGAATTAAGCATTGAATTACTGGGAGCACCGTTAGCTTTCATCAACAATCTTTTCCTTTTCTGAAGAGTAATGTAAGCTGGAAAAACAATCTAGTACAGTTTTGAAAGCAAACGTTAGTGGCGACAATGCAAAATCATCTGAAGTTTTCCAGAGCAAATGTCAGTCATTGCACTATTCTGTGTTTAGATGCACTACACAGCAATAACCTGCAGGGGCAGCAACAGCACATCATTCATGAGCAGAGCCAGGAGCAAAAGCAGAGGTCCTTCAGCTGGCCAGAAACCTCTAGCACCTCCAGACGGCTCAGCGTTAGCAGAGATCCAAATGTCCCTCATGGCCACTAAGAAACAGAAGCCATGATGTAAAAAAAATAATAACAATAATTAAAAAAACAAAGCTCAGAGGACTGTCAGAACAATGGTGCCCTCTTTCAGTAGCGTCCTCAGCATCTCCTTAATCGATCAAAACTTTTTTTTAAAGAATGAGCCAAACTTAAATCTACTGAATAAAACTTACAGGCGCGTACAAGTACAGATTCTGAAAGACAAAAGTGCAACTGATAAGGTTTGCTGTTTATTATTCCTTCCTCCAGCATTCTGTCTGTAGGCTTTATACTGTACATTAACAGGACGGAGTGTCCACAGGCTAGTCCTCGATGCATATAACATCACTGGGTTTGCCTGATTTTAAATCAGGGGTTACCACATCTCGCAGGACGTCACTGGACTTCTTCTCCAGGAGGCTGGTAGGGGCAGGAGGCCCATTTGAGGAAACTGAGAAGAAGAAAAATAAAAAAAAGGAGAACTCAACCACATTTGTTTATTTTCTTAGTGATTAGAAAAGTGTCTTTTAAACATTAAATAGTCAAAAAGTGTAATACAGCTTTAATTATTGTTTGTACATTTAGTGTCCTGTTTTTTTTCTAAGCCAAAACAAATATTTTTACCATAATTCACAGAAGACACACACTGAAATGTAATTGTGTAATTGTTTAGTTACAGTATCAAAGAATTTTGTCATATATATATTTAGAACCAATTGATGACATTAAAATACTCTCTATTTTAAAATCTACATTCCACTGTCCTGCAAACAACTAGGTTTGAAATATTTGTAAGCATTTTAAAATACATATTTTTAAAATTACAGGTCAAAATAAATATGTTGTTTCATTTCTGCAGAAATATATGCTATGTTGAATTATGATGGAGCATTCTTTCACTCATAATTTGACATTTTAATTTACCTGAAACAAAAAAGTAGACACTTTATTTGCAATTAATAAAATGTTTTCTACATATAAAATCATTTTTGCAAATTTTATATGATGCAGACACCAAAATCAGTCATCTGGTCTTCATAAAATCCCGCTTATATCATTTACATTCTTTTATATACAACAGTCTATAGTTTATTTTTATTTCAACTGTAGTTTTATTAAATTTACTGTGATTCATCTTGAAAACTCATTAAAAATGTTCGTTTTCACCTATTATTTAAATGTTATTTCCGCTCAGCTTTATTTATAGAACAGACAACAATTGAAATAGTTTCATAGTAAATATTTTGTTATTTTTTGTTAAAAGTAAGTCCACAGATCATGGAAAGCATTTCAGATTTCTCAACTTCAATGCAAATTCAGGATGCACAAACCAACTGTGATTGGTTGAGTTACATGTTAGTCAGGTCATGTGATCACTTATTTTCTATCTAGGTGATTCTTGGACTATATTACTATATATTAGAATGTGAAATTGAAGTCATAAAGTCTAGCTAAACGACACTAGATAAGTTTTTAAGTAAAGCATTTAAGTTGATTAGTACTGTTGATGAAACATACTGTTATTAATACACTAATATACTGTTAAACATACTAATTATTAATTCTATAATTTTGCCTGTAAAGCTGCTTTGACAATTTGTTTTATATGAAGTTCTTTAGATTATTATCTCAGACTTAAAGGGAAAGTTCACCCAAAATTCTGTCATCATTTAGTTACCCTCATTTTGTGACTTACTTCAGCAGAGCAAACAATAAAAAAAAGATAAATGCACAAAATCAGACCTCATTGACATTGTATGGACATTCTGCCGAAGAAAGTATCCTGAAAAGATTAAATGAGTAAATGATGATAAAATGTTCTTTTTTTGGTGAACTTCCCCTTTAACTTGACTGGTGAGTTTTTGATTACTGCATGCTCTCCATGTCAAGACTACTGTAGGCCACTAACCACTGACGTACGGCCCCAGGGGCATCTGGCTATAGTTCACCATGGCGGTGCCTCCAGGTCCACGAAACCCTCCGGCGAAACTGCTATTATACATCTGAGAACAGCCGAAAGAGCCCTGAGGGAAAGGCTGAGGGAAGATAAAACAGAACATTCTTACATGAAGGTTCATCCACATGAGGTCTATCTATTATTCATCATGTATGGACCGCACATATGGCAGGAGACGTGTCACCTGCTGAGGTGGCGGCTCATTGCCCCGGCTGGTGAGTCTGCTGAGGATGCCCCGCTCCGACATCTGAAGCCGCGCGGACACCGGTGGAACCCGTGAAAGCATGGAGGGCAAACGTGTCACATCCGCCTTCATATCGCTTAACAACTCCTCCAGCTGATTTAACACTAAAACAACATCACAATAATCAGTTAAAAGAACACTACACGTTTTTGATAACAGGCTCATTTTACAAGACTCCTAGGTTTAAACAGATTTTTGAGTCCATTCAGCCGTGTCTGGCAGGGGCAATTTTATTTTAGCTTAGCATAAATCATTAAATCAGATTAGACCGTTAGCATCTCACTCAAAAATGATCAAAGAGTGTTGACAGTTTTCCAATTTAAAGCTTGACTCTTCTGTAGATTCATCCTGTACTAAGACTGTCAGAAAATAAAAAGTTGCTATTTTCTAGGTCGATATGATTATGAACTATTTTCATTCCAAAAATGGTAAAACTCAACTGTTAACTCTAGGGGAGTTTAAAATGAGCCTATTTACAAAAACGTGGAGTGTTTATTTAAAAACAAAAATTGTTACATACATTTAGAGCAGAGGTGGGCAAACTCGATCCTGGAGGGCCGGTGTCCTGCAAAGTTTAGCTCCAAAACTAATCAAACAGACCTAAACATGCTTATCGGTGTCTTCAAGATCACTAGAAATCTATAAGCAGGTGTGTTTGATTAGAGTTGGAGCTAAACTGTGCAGGACACCGGCCCTCCAGGATCGACTTTGCCCACCCCTGATTTAGAGTGACCAGCTCTTTATAGGTCTAACACATTAGCATGCATTTGGGATTCATTGCTAAGAGAGAACTAAGAAATCAAAACCTTTTGACAAATTAGAGGTCCTTTTACTTTAAAAATATCCTGTAAGTTTCCGAACTCAAAGTTTTCTTGTTAGTCTAAACACATCTTATATTGAAGTCAATCTGCCAAAATGACAGATTGTGGAATGTCCCGCTTTATTACAATATAGAGGGGTTAAACAACGCCTCCACAGATCAAAAGATCGAAGATCAAAGCCCACTTCTACGTCACTGCATGTTTGGCTCTGCCCACAGATTTAAAGGGGTAGTTCACCCAAAAATGAAAATTCGGTCATCATTTACTCAGTAATTTACTCATTTACTTTAGTTTTGGAGCTAAACTTTGCAGGACACCGGCCCTCCAGGATCGAGTTTGCCCAACCCTGCTCTAAATGTATGTAACAATTTTTGTTTTTAAATAAACACTCCATCATTTACTCATCCTTCGCTTGTTCAAAATCTATTTTAGATTATTTCTTTTGTTGGGACCAAAAGAAGATATTCTGAAGAATCTGACACCTATTGACCTCCATAGTCTTCCATAGTTACATAATCTATTTCCTACTATGGAATTCAACGTTACCAATATTCAGCATTCTTCAAAATATCTTCTTTTTTGTTCAACAGAAGGAAGAAATGATCATTTTTGGATGAACTTTAAGCTGTAGTAGGTAAATAACAAGAGAGGTAAATGCAGGCCTACACTACATATGCGGAAACCAAACTATAAAGATGCTCTAAAGATATCAAGGCGCTGTTTGGTGACATGTTGTGGGAAAAAGCAGCCTTTAAATTACATTCCTCCTGATTACAAATATTAAGGAAGAGTGGATGAACTTTATTTTTAATTGAGTTTCAGACCACTTCAGCAAGAACTTGGTTCTTTGTTCACTTCATTTTTACCATGGATTTGCTTAAAATCAAGGCAGACTTAGACGTTGTTTTTTAATGACTTTTATTACAGGTAATTATTGCTTTGTCTGTTATTACAGATCATTTGACATGTACGCAGTATTTAAGAGTTTGTAACCTAAATCACATCAGTCTATTTATAAAGGTTGTAGACTGTCAAACACACATAGAAGTAAAACTACAAAACTATTGTAAACTACAGTATAAAACTATGCAAAACTGTTAGCCAATCATATGATGGGGTGCTTACTTCTGAGTCTCTGCAATACATTCAAATATATTCAAATATGGACAGGAAAGAAAATAGCATTATAAGTGGTACAAAATAAAACTGCCCATTAAAAATTAGATAAAACTTCCATTCTCTTATTGCAGTGTTAGGCTAAACCTAACACCAACCCTAGTCTAAAGACCTTAACAAGTCCCAAACATGTATTATTGTATTTTTTTAATTACCTTTGTGCAGCACTGCATTGGCTGGCTTGTTACCAGCCAGAGACTCTTTGGAGAGGTGCTGATGGGACTCGGCCAGACACTCCACCTCTGCAAAACGTGTGTTGAGGGCCATGGCAGGATGACTGGGGTCCTGAGTCATGTTCAGGTACGCCGCACGCCGGAGCTGCTCCTCGATGACCAAAGCCTGTTCCAGGAGCTAAATCATGAAGGTAGAACTTGTGAATTTGAAAGGCTATGTTTTTAATTCACTGAAATAAAACATAGATATAGGAAAACTTGTACCTTAAAACGTCTGGCAAGAAACTTGTTCTTCATTTCTAAGTAGTTCCCTTTGTGCATTTCAGTCTTGAAAGGCTCATTGAGGATGGCATAACGCGGGTCATTCTGAATGTCCTGCCAGCGGGCATAACCATGTCTGAGAGCTCCAAGTTAAAGATTTGCCTCATATATTGTAAAGGTTTTAGATAAAATACAATAATGCACACAACCTGAAATGGTTCATGAAATGGTTTTTAAATAGGAAAATAGCACACAAAACAACAATATTGGGTCAAGTAACATTTTGTTTTTAAAATAAATTCAGTACTTTAGTTAACAAATTTAGTTTACTTTAGTATATATACTGTTGGTAGAACTGTGGCGCAGTGGGTAGCACATTTGCCTCACAGCAAGAAGGTTCGAGCCTCGGCTGGGTCAGTTGGCATTTCTGTGTGGAGTTTGCATGTTCTCCCTGTGTTTGCGTGGGTTTCCTCCGGGTGCTCCGGTTTCCCCCACAAGTCCAAAAACATGTGGTATAGGTGAATTGGGTAGGCTAAATTGGCCGTAGTGTATGTGTGTGAATGAGTGTGTATGGGTGTTTGGATTGAGTTGTATGGATGTTTCCCAGTGATGGGTTGCAGCTAGAAAGGCATCTGCTGTGTAAAACATATGCTGGATAAGTTGACGGTTCATTCCGCTGTGGCGACCCCAGATTAATAAAGAGACTAAGCCAAAAAGAAAATGAATGAATTAATATATACTGTTCTTTTTTCATCAAAGAATTGTAATATAACTATTATATATTATAAATTTATATTATATATGTATTATGTAGGGCAGCACGGTGGCACAGTTAGCACTGTTGCCTCACAGCAAGAAGGTCGCTGGTGCGAGTCCTGTTTGGGCCAGTTGGCATTTCTGTGTGGAGTTTGCATGTTCGCGTGGGTTTCCTCCAGGTGCTCCGGTTTTCCCCACAGTCCAAAGACATGCGCTATAGGTGAATTGGGTAAACAAAATTGGCCGTAATGTATGTATGTGTGTGTGAATGCGAGATGGTATGGGTGTTTCAATGGGTTGCAGCTGGCAGGGCAACCGCTGCATAAAACATATGCTGGAATAGTTGGTGGTTCAGTCTGCTGTGGCGACGCCTGATAAATAAGGAACTAAGCTAAAGGAAAATGAATGAATGTATTATATATTAGTACTATAAATACTAAATAATAAAAACTATTTTGTTATTTTAAAATATTAAATATAACAATAAATATGTTTCTCAAACTCCAAATCACACTGAATATTGCAATAATAGTGACAAAAATCAGCTTAATTAATTACATTTTATTTTATAATACATTTTACATAGAAAACTGATATTTTAAAATATAATTATTATTATTATTATTGATTTTTGAAGTATTTACAAAATCATCCTGATCCAAACCTTTGAACAGTTGTGTAAATTATTTTAATATTATTGTTCATATGTTTGCAAGTATTTTTTTTATTCTTGTTTTTATTGTTTTATCTTGTAATTATTCTTGTCTAATTCCCCATTACAGCGCAGTGGGTAGCACGATCGCCTCACAGCAAGAAGGTCGCTGGTTCGAGCCTCGGCTGGGTCAGTTGGCGTTTCTGTGTGGAGTTTGGATGTTCTCCCCGTATTTGCGTGGGTTTCCTCCGGGTGCTCCGGTTTCCCCCACAGGTGAATTGGGTAGGCTAAAATTGTCCGTAGTGTATGTGTGGGAATGAGTGTGTGTGGATGTTTGCCAGTGATGGGTTGCAGCTAGAAGGGCATCCGCTGTGTAAAACATATGCTGGATAAGTTGGCGGTTCATTCCGCTGTGGCGACCCCAGATTAATAAAGGAACTGAAAAAACCGAAATGAATGAATAATTCCCCATTACACTTAGTAATGTTCACAACAAGATCCTGACAAAAAGAAAAGATAAAAGAAACAACAAAACAGCATAAATGCAATTACAATAAGATGATTAAAGCAATATTAAGACGGCTCAAAAGTGCTATGGAAAGAAGAATTAGGATACGTTACGATGCCAGCCAGCAGCCAGTAGTCATGGCGACGATGCCAGATGTCGTATATTTTGCCAGATGACACAGCTGCGCGTTCCTCATTCTGCCACAGCGTGTGCAACTCTGAAAGACACACATAAACACTCATGCACATCCATGCATTCTTTTTTATTTCAGCTAAAAATCACTCCTAAAGGTCTGTGATACAATACTAATCCATGAGTT
>CAIGQW010054176.1:3964714-3982300 GCA_903798125.1 Danio choprae
AATGAATGAATGAATGAATGAATGAATGAATGAATGAATGAATGAATGAATGAATGAAACCATTCCATTGGCTTCCATGGTATTTGCTTTTCATGGAAGTCAATGGTTTGAAACCACTTGAGTGTGAGTAAATAGTAAGTATATTAACCCTTTAAATAACCACCATTGTATAAAATTTGTAATGAATTGATTTGTAAAATAATTTACACAAAAAAATGTTATATTACAATTTAAATGACTGCAAATCTTTTAAATATTATTACTTATTTTCATTGTTGCATGATTCTTCAAAACTAATCAGATTCACTGATTTGGTCTCCCAGAAACATTTCTGATCATGTTGAAAATATTCTGTTTATTGTTTTTGTGATTTTCACGATACAGTATTTATTTGAATAAAAAATTAAATGTGATTTTAAAAGAGAGACAAACTATTAAAAAGTTTTAATAAAGCTAATTTGAAGTTGAAGTATTGCATTCGGATTACATTTTTTTTCTTTCACAAAACAAAAAACAAGTAAGATATGCTGAAGAATATGCTGAACAAAAATATGAACCTTTAAAAAAAGAAAGAAAAAATTACCCTAAACTATCAAAAAGTTTTAATGAAACTGATTTGAAATTGATTCGCAAACATCGGATTGCATATATTTTCCTTTAAAAACAAGTAAGATATGCTGAAAAATATGCTGAACAAGGGGCGGCACGCTGGCTCAGTGATCGCCTCACAGCAAAAAGGTCGCCCACATGCACTATAGGTGAACTGAACAAACTAAATTGGCCTTAGTGTATGAGAGTGTGAATGAGTGTGTAATGTTTCCCAGTACATTCGCTGTGTAAAACATATGCTGGAATAGTTGGCGGGTCATTCCGCTGTGGCGACCTCTGAAATAGAGACTAAGCTGAAGGAAAATGAATGAACGAATGAATATGCTGAACATAAATATGAACCTTTAAAAATGAAAAAAGTGACCCCAAACTATTATAAAATTTTGATGAAACTAATTTGAAATTGATTCATAAACATCAGATTGCATGTTTCTTTATCTTTCACAAAACAAAAAACAAGTGAGATATGCTGAAGAATTTGACCTTAACTTCCAGCCTGAACAAAAACACAGCGATGCCGCATTTCCACACATAACTAAATCCATATACAAACGACAACCCAATACGCTTTTGCAAAAAACGCAAACTTGCAAAACTATGCCTTTTTGTGCAAAGAAGAGTGAAATAATAAAGGCAGTCATTTTGAAAGGATGAGCTAGCGTTCATCTTTGATCCCTAGTTTAATAGAAAAAGGCACGAGGAACAGAGAGTAAAGCCTTTGTTTCTCACCTCTCCGTCCTCCTCTCTCACCACATACTGAGCCACTTTAAATGAGCTCAGGTACTCGTTCATGTTCTGGATCTCGGTGTCTTCGGTGGCATCTTGACTACGGTCCAGAAGTTTGGAGATGGCATTATCGTCATAGTGGATCACACTGACCTCCTCTCCTTCTTTATTGTCTCCTGTTGAAGAGATTTAGGGCTTCAGCTATTGGATTGCACAGTGGAAGTACAATCATGTTTACCTCCGACACCTTCAGCTTACCCATCGTTCTGGCGGCCTCCACGTCATCTTTAAAAAGCTCCTCGGTGCCAAATTTGAGGATGTCATCTAGTTCCTGCTTGGACATAGAGCCCGTCTTAGAGCCCAAGCCGGGACGCACCACCAGGTGGGTCAGCATCATCTTTCGCTTGGCCACCTGGGTGATCCGCTCCTCTACGGATGCCCGAGTTACAAAGCGATAGATCATCACCTTTTTATTTTGACCAATACGATGCGCCCTGCTGAATGCCTGCAAGAACATAGAAAAACCAATGAAGATAAAGGGAAAGAAGAACTAAAGTAAGAAAAACTTATGTAAATGTGTACATGCATGAGTGTGTGTTGGTGTAAGCATATAAAAAGCTATTATATGTCTATGTATATGTATGTATCTAAATAGCATGTACCATTTATTAATCTCTATTCATGTATATATTTTGTTTGTGTGTGTGTGTGTGTGTATAGTATGTGTACATTTATTAATTGATCTATGCATTGTATTTTTACCTATTATTTAAATTCAAGATTTAAACAGGTGGTTTACAAAATAAATCCCAAATTAACATTTTGTTTTACAAAACATGTAAATGACAACTTTAGATTTAAATCGAGTGAACTTTCAAGTGTTTTACCTTTCCCCAGAACTGTATATAATTAATAAATGGCCCCAGTGTTATTGCTTTTTGTTAATAGCTTTAAGTTGAGCTAAATATTTTTTAAACACCTTAAACACTTTAAATTATAAGTCACAATTCCAAAGTAGTTCATCCAGTACTGTTGTGTGCATTACCTGAATGTCATTGTGCGGATTCCAGTCAGAGTCATATATGATTACTGTGTCTGCGGTTGCCAGATTGATACCCAATCCTCCAGCACGTGTGGACAGCAGAAAACAGAACTGCTGAGCACCGGGTGCTGCAAGCAAGGGTGACAGAGAGTCAGTATGAGTGCCTCAGTATCCACACTCTCCCACACAAACAGACATCACTGCAGATTCACTGTCGGCATCCTCACCGTTAAAGCGATCGATGGCCTCCTGTCGCAGCCCGCCTGTGATGCCCCCGTCAATGCGCTCGTATTTATACCCCTCGAACTCCAGGAAGTCCTCCAGTAGATCCAGCATCTTTGTCATCTAAGACGGGGATCAACCATATAGGATCAGACACGAACAGGAAAGACAACAACAGCATTCGAGAAAAGAACAACAGACAGAATTGACCAAAATGTTGAGCAAATTCAGATTAATTCTAAATACAACAAGAGGGGGAAAACATAGCTCTAGCAGGCTGACCACCTCTCCTGAATTTTGCAGGTAGATCCTCTGAGCTTTTCCCTATGTATTTATAGAAGTGAACAAATGTTTTAAGATGAAGCCTTTTCTCCTCACCAAGGCTGCATTTATTTGTTCTTTTCAAAAACAGTAAAAACTGTAAAATTGTGTTACCATTTAAAACGACCGCTCGCTTATTGAATGTAGTTTAAAATGCAAACAATTCCTTTAATTCTAGACTGAATATTCAGCAAGTTGTCAGCAATTTTCAGCTAATTCTAGGCAGAATTTTCTGAATCTTCAGTGTAACATAATCCTTCAAATATTATTACAATATGCAGATTTTTTATTTTAGCAATTATTTTTTTATACTCTATATTTATAATGACGATACGGTGGCTCAGTGGTTAGCACTGTCACCTCACAGCAAGAAGGTCGCTGGTTCCCGAGTCCCGACTGGGCCAGTTGGCATTTCTGTTTGCATGTTCTCCCCGTGTTAGTGTTGGTGTGGGTTTTCTCCGGGTGCTCCGGTTTCCCCCAAAGTCCAAAGGACACGTGCTATAAGTGAATTAGGTAAACAAAATTGGCCTTTATGTATGAGTGTGTGATTGTGAGAGTCTATGGGTGTTTCTCAGTGCTGGGTTGCTGCTGGAAGGGCATCTGCTGCGTAAACCATAAGCCGGAATAGTTGGCGGTTCATTCCGCTGTTGCGACCCCTAATAAATAAGGGACTAAGCCGAAGGAAAATGAAATTAAATATTTATAATACTTATTAATGTTTATTTTTTCTTTCTTCATAGTTAGTGGAAACTGTGATCAATTTTAATACTTTTTAGCATTCTCAGATTTTATTTGCATTATAAATGTCTTTACTTTGTCTTTTGAATAATGTAAGGTGTCCTTGATGAATAAAAGCAAATTCATTTTTAATGGTACTTTCGAATTGTGCCATATTCACAAAATTACCAAGCCATCCAGTAGTTTTTAACATTAATAATTAGAATTAATGCTTAATTATATATATATATTTTTTTTTTATTATTTTTTTATTTTTTTATTTTTAATACTGTAAAACTGTTAACACTGTAATGTGATGTGATACTGAAGACTGGAGTATTGATGCTGACAATTCAGCTTTAAAACCCAGTAATAATACAATTTATTAAACCACATTAAATAAAATAAATCTTACCGATCCCAAACTTTTGACTGGTAGCATGAAACAATGTCTCAAATGTCAAATGTATCTGTATTATTCTTTTCAATAAGACAATAATAATAAGTAGTAAATGTTAAATAAGCAAATATGTTTTGTTTTCCTGCATTGACCCATAAAATCACATCTGCTTTCCTGCAACAGAAAGATAATCAGGTGGTCACCCAAGGCCCTCCTCTTTAATCTAGCTGAAAGGACTGAAGAACCACACATAACATGCAATAAAATTAATATTTATGCTTATTCTCAAGCACTTGGGAAAGAAAAGGGT
Organism: Danio choprae; assembly: GCA_903798125.1. Taxonomy (NCBI): domain Eukaryota; kingdom Metazoa; phylum Chordata; class Actinopteri; order Cypriniformes; family Danionidae; genus Danio; species Danio choprae. Next base: position 3,969,062 of record CAIGQW010054176.1, read on the forward strand.
GGCAAAATGAAGTCTTCCTGAGACAACCCCCCTTTACCTGTGCCATTCATCAAATTAATGAATGTGGTGATTGCACAGGCAATTTAAAATGGGAGGGAAAAGAGTCAACAATAAAGCAGAGATAAATATAGGCTCCGCCTATTCATTTGTCAACACCATTTAAAAGATGAATGAGCTCCACTCTTATTTTCTATTCACAGTTTACTGACTAATTAATCTTCCACTGAAATAGAGGCAGGACTGTCACATATTTAAGGTTTTTTGTATTCTCCTTTTTATTCAGAGGGTATTCTGAGCTCTAGAAGAGGGAATAAATGGCAAACAGTGTACCTGAGAGAAGATGAGAACCCTGTGTCCTCCGTCTTTGAGTTTTTTGAGCATTTTCTGTAGCAGGGTGAGTTTCCCTGAGGATTTCACCAGAAGGTTACCATCATAAGAGCCATTGGGTAACACCGGAGCTTCCTGCAAACGTAAAAATAGGAAATGTTATTAGATGTTTGGATTCAAGTTATTTTATAGACTATAGTCAAAAGTTAGTTTTTTGTAACATTTGATTTAATCCTAAATATAGAAAAATGTTGCGGACTATCTTCTATTTCCATTTTAGTAATCATTAGAATATGCTGATTAGTGCTTTAATTTATTCTGATTATTTATAATTAATTTTACTGTGCATTTTGATGAAATGAAGTCTCAAAACAACAATATTAATCTGAAATATTTTGTAACATTGCATTATAGCTCTGAGATATGCAAATGTTCTGCTCTGGCTTTGTATGGAACCATTTTCCTTGGCAAAAAAACAGAAAAAAAAACAGACTAAAATAACACTCACTCTATATTAACTTGTTTGTTGAACTATTGAATAAAATCAGTATCGCATTTTTCATGTGCTGATATTCAGGAAATAGCACTCAAATAATGTTTGACATTATTTAACTGCATCATATCTTGTAAATATAAAAAAAAACACATACAGATTTTGTGTTTGCTTGAATTATAGGGTCATTCTACTTGCATGCTAATAGGGTTAATCACACAGTTATTGCTTTGGGACTCTCAAGATGTGTTTTAGTTGTTGTTTTTTGCAAAGTGTTTGACATATTTAATAATATATGCATATCTATATATATAAAAACAACTGCTACACAATTTAAAGAAATAAATAGGTTTGAGCTTGTTCTGCAGCTACAAATTTTATCTAATTTATTTATCAAGTTGCCCCATCTGGTGAATAATTCCCTATTAAGCATTAATAAAAGTGTTGCTTGTCATTTTAATTACTATTATTTGTCAACTTTTTGTCCTTGAACATGAGAGTGCAATAAAAGCATCCAATTCCCTGCAGAAACTAAGAAACAATAGACTCCTGAACAAAAGCTTCTGAGTCTTAAATTAGCTCAGATGAGAAAATGAACCGCAGCAGTGATATAAACTGGAGGTCTCCATATGTTCATCCTCACCACTGCAGCCACTGGAAACAGGTAGGGATGGTTGCAGCATTTCTTCAGGTCCATCATGATGTTCAGAAGGGACACCTGGTTCCCTCCTCCTTTGGAATTCAAAGCCTCAAAGTTCCTTGTTAAAATAAACTTGTAGTACTTCCTGTGATAGAATAAGAAAAGGAAAAATATTAAATGATTCTAGATGTTAAGCAGGGTTATTACAGGTAACAGAAACTAAAAATGAATCATGAAAAATGTTAAGTGAAATGAAGTACAATTTTGGTTCAATTTCAGCTAGTTGCCAATGCAAAATTCTTCTTGACATATTAAAATAACTAAAACTGAAAGAAATCATGAATAAAACACAAAAAAATGGCAAAAAAATGTATTACAAATTTAAATGCAACAGAAAATAGAAACATTTTAAATAATTCAAAATATAAAAAACTACAGTACTATATATATATATATATATATATATATATATATATATATATATATATATATATATATATATTTTTTTTATGTCATTATATTTACTTTTACAATAACAACAGAAATTTCAATTTCAATTTCAATTAGGAAAATTCTACCAAGTTTAATATTCTGCACTATTGAAAATGTGTATTTAAAAAAATACAAATTGGGAAAACTTTATTTTAGCTAGTGTCCAACATAACTAAAACAAACACTGGAATAAAAACTAATTATAACTATACACACAAAATAAATGACTGTATATAAACTATAGACAACTTAAAATCCAAAAACTCTACAATTTCAACTGAAAAGAAAATGAAAAAATACGAATAAAAACTAATTTAATCTACTAACTATAATAGTGTAAAGCAGATGTTTTTTAATTATTTAATATTTTTATTATATTAATATATTTAATGTTAATATTTTTTACAATAGGGGCCTCACGGTGGCGCAGTGGGTAGCACAATCGCCTCACAGCAAGAAGGTCACTGGTTCGAGCCCCTGCTGAGTCAGTTGGCATTTCTATGTGGAGTTTGCATGTTCTCCCTGTGTTCGCATGGGTTTCCTCCGGGTGCTCCGGTTTCCCCCACAAGTCCAAAGACATGCGGTACAGGTGAATTGGGTAAGCTAAATTGTCCGTAGTGTATGTGTGTAAATGAGTGTGTGTGGATGTTTCCCAGTGATGGGTTGCAGCTGGAAGGGCATCCGCTGCGTAAAACACATGCTGGATAAGTTGGCGGTTCATTCCGCTGTGGCGACCCCAGATTAATAAAAAGACTAAGCCAAAAAGAAAATTAATGAATGGATGAATAAAAACTTTAATAAAAAAAATAAACAAGTTCACATTTAAATTAACTTGGTGCACTAAAGGTACTAAAACTGAAATTGATAATACAAGCTAGACATTTAAAACAGACAAAAAAAAACACTTTTTAATATTGTTTAATTTAACTGTGGGCTGCACGGTGGCGCAGTGAGTAGCACGATCGCCTCACAGCAAGAAGGTCGCTGGTTCGAGCCTGGCTGGGTCAGTTGGCATTTCTGTGTGGAGTTTGCATGTTCTCCCCGTATTTGCGTGGGTTTCCTCCGGGTGCTCTGGTTTTCCCCACAAGTCCAAAGACATGCGGTACAGGTGAATTGGGTAGGCTAAATTGTCCGTAGTGTATGTGTGTGAATGAGTGTGTGTGCATGTTTCCCAGTGATGGGTTGCAGCTGGAAGGGCATCCACTGCGTAAAACATATGCTGGATAAGTTGGCGGTTCATTCCGCTGTGGCGACCCCAGATTAATAAAGGGAATAAGCCGAAAAGAAAATGAATGAATGAATAATTTAACTGTAATTTCAATAAATTTGAATGAACAGAATACTGATAATACTGGAATTAAAATAGTAAAATGACTGATGTATGAGTAATCATGATCAACATATTTTGCATTTAGCAATTCAGCACTAGCAGGAAAGAAACTGACACTGACTTCTGCATAGGGCTGAGTTCGACTCGCACAATGAGCTCGGTTTTTGCCGGCATGTTCTTAAACACATCAGCCTTCAATCTCCTGAGCATGTGTGGCCCCAGCAGGTCGTGAAGTTTCTTAATCTGGTCCTCTTTCGAGATGTCCGCAAACTCCTCCAGAAAGCCCTCCAGGTTACTGCGCACAACAACACTTTCGTTTGAATATAAGGGAAGACAGAACGCACTCACAGCATACAGTATGAAAAACACGCTCCGGTACGAGCCCTGAAATGACTCTGCGGGGGATCATTATTGTGCGGTATGAATCAGCAGGTGAATCATGCAGTCTGTAATCTTACTTGAAGCGCTCTGGGGTGAGGAAGTTGAGCAGGTGGAAAAGCTCTTCCAGATTGTTCTGCAAAGGGGTTCCAGTCAAGAGCAGCTTATAGTAGATTTTGTAGCCATTGAGAATTCTGAAAAACTGAGAGTTGATTGATGGGTTACAGTCTGCTGATGAATACATGTAAAGTCGCAATTAGTAATAATAATATTGTGATAGCATAAATTTTAAAGGGAGTAACATATATGAAAAATGAAAATAAAAAGAATGTTTTAGGACTTTGTAAACCCTTAACAATCAATAAAACGCATGACATAAATTTAATATAAAATAGAAATCTCAAAAACCTTAAAACAAGTTAATTCACAATTAGTGGTGAGCAAAAATGAATCGCGATTAATCGCATCCAAAATAAAAGTTTTGACATAATATGTGTGAACTGTGAATATTCATTCATTTATTTTCTTTTCGGCTTAGTCCCTTTATTAATCTGGGGTCGCCACAGAGGAATCAACCACCAACTTATCCAGCATATGTTTTACGCAGCGGATGCCCTTCCAGCTGCAACCCATCTCTGGGAAACATCCACACACACTCATACACTACGGACAATTTAGCCTACCCAATTCACCTGTACCACATGTCTTTGGACTGTGGGGGAAACCGGAGCACCCGGAGGAAACCCACGCAAACATGAGGAGAAAAAACGGGGAGAACATGCAAACTCCACACAGAAATGCCAACTGACCCAGCCGAGGCTCAAACCAGCGACCTTCTTGTTGTGAGGCGATCGTGCTACTCACTGCGCCACCGGGCAGCCAACTGTGAATATTTATTATTTAAATACACACATGCATGCATATATTTGAGAAAATGTTTTTTTTTTTTATATTTATGCATATGATATATAAATTTAAATATCTATGCAAAATAAAGTATTGCATAGTTTTGTTTTTATGTATGTGTTTGTATTACATATACATATTAAATATATCTATATAACACACACATATCTTAGGTGAAACCAAACTTTTATTAATCACAATTAATCTTTCCCCAGCACTATTCATAATCTAATTTAAATCTGAAAATCCAATTTGGGAATAAAAAAAAAATGTATGTTTTAATAATAATAAAAAATAAAATGTTAAATTATTTGGGGAAATAAATGTAATATATATATTTATTATTGGTTTCAAATGACATATATTTATTTATTGTTTGTTTGCTTGTATTTGACATTATCTATTTTGCCTGCTTGTGATAATGTCATGAATGCAATTCATATGTGGAAAAAACTGTACCTTTGACTGGTTATTCTTCAGTCTGTGGGCTTCATCTACAACCAAACAGGCCCAGGCAATGGAGCCGAGTATAGCCTGGTCAATGGTGATCAGTTCATATGATGTCAGCAGGACATGAAACTTTATTGGTGTGTCCTTCTGTGGTGAAAAGGGGGCAAAACACAAGTGATTCTGATCAAAAATAATGCATTGCTGAATTAAACCTTTCATATATTTAGATGCTTTGCTTGCTGAAAAATCTGAATGAATTGTTTTGAGAGTGTCAGTACAAATATGTTAGTCTTCAGGTTATCTATAAGCTAGTGTGCTACAAAAAAGTGCTAAAATTTCTCTTTAGAAAATATAAGCATTCAAAACTTGCAGTATAAATTGATGTTACTGAACATGGATTGGATCCATTTAACATTTAACTTTACAGCATTTTAAGACAATAAAGAAATAAAAATTACAATATGACAATCTTCAAAGGTGATTTCTTCTAACGACAGTAAATTTTATTTTACATAATTATTTAATAAACTTATTAAATAAAGTCAGTGCTGTTACAATATACAAACTATCAATTTTACTCCTCCAAAAAGATATTTACTTAATAAAGTGGAGTCGGTTTCTTTTATTGTCCAAGACATTTTAGCCCAAACTAACTAATGGTTTTGTGCCAGTGCTGTTTTTTTTTTTTTTTTTTTTTTTGCTCTGAGAAAAACATTGGATTATTTAAAAGATGTTCAGCTCATTTCCTCCATGTAATTAATAAAACATCAGTATCTGTCTTTTCATATTATTGCCGATATGCCAATAACTTTAAATGAATCTATTTAAATTAACATAGGTGCATCAATAATTATCACAGGACGTAATGTATGGCAAAATACGATTTTAATGGGATTAAGATCACAGACAACCTCTGCAATTATTACAAGTAACTAGAGGTCATGAGGTAATACTAATCCAGTGTGAAAAGGACTAAAAGATGCATGCTTACAGGTACTTCAGGGGACCTTAAGGTACAAAGTCAGCTTTGGGTAAGACATCAAAATGTTACTTTTTTTCCTCACCTTCATGCGGAAAACCTTGCGTCCCGATTTGACAGCGCTGTCCTCAAAAGTGAACTCGTTTTCACGTATGATGGCCCTGCTCTCTTTGTCCCCCGTGTAAGTGACCACGTAGAAATCCGGAGCCCACATCTCAAATTCTCTCTCCCAGTTGATGATGGTGGAAAGTGGTGCGCTGACCAGAAACGGCCCTTTGGAGTGACCCTGAAACAAGCGGCTCAGTTACACTCTGTTCCAGTCCTCTCTCAAATGCACTTAAAAAGAGAGTTCAAGTGGCACCCAGACCTCTTTGTAGAGTGAGTACAGGAACACTATAGTCTGCACAGTCTTGCCAAGTCCCATTTCATCAGCCAAGATTGTGTCGGTTCCTTGAGCCCAAGAGAAGCGCAACCAGTTCAGACCTTCCAGCTGGTATGGGTGCAAAGTTCCCCCCGTGTCATCGATGTACCATGGCTGCAGTTCAAACTTGATGGTGGGCTGTGACCAGTGACACGTAATGAGGAGAGAGCCATACTGGGGAACTAAGAAGGTGTCGTGAGGTAAAATAGAAAGGAAACTCACATCCACAACTGGAGTGTCTGGTGGAGGTTCTCTCCTCTTCACTTCCTCTTTGGGTCTCTTGCCCTTCCTGAACAGCAGGGGCTGATGGTTTTCACCGAGCACCTGGTTTCTGGTAAAATCAGTGAGTCAGTATTAATGTATGGTGCTTTTCGTACATTGCAACACATTATTTTGTTAATGCATTAGAATAGGGCTACACGATAATGGAAACATCTAACATTGCAATATTTCGTTTTTCTGAAATATTATCCAGTCCAGATTACTTGAATATCTCTGTTTGGAAAGAATTTATTATTTTAGATTGAATGGTACAATTCTTTAGGGGAGTGCATCTGCATAAAATATAATAAACAATCTACAAGCATAGATAAATACAATAAGAAAAAGACACAAATGAAATATTGTATTGCTTTCTTGTCTTCCGAACTGTATTCAGGTACAGTAATTGAATAATCAAATGTAAAAAAAATACTGTACAATAATTCAATAAAATTATTTGTTATTAGGGCAGCGCGGTGGCGCAGTGGGTAGCACAATCGCCTCACAGCAAGAAGGTCGCTGGTTCGACCCCCGGCTGGGTCAGTTGGCGTTTCTGTGTGGAGATTGCATGTTCTCCCCGTGTTTGCATGGGTTTCCTCCGGGTGCTCTGGTTTCCCCCGCAAGTCCAAAGACATGCAGTATAGGTGAATTGGGTAAGCTAAATTGTCCGTAGTGTATGAGTGTGAATGGGTGTGTATGGATGTTTCCCAGTGATGGGTTGCAGCTGGAAGGGCATCCGCTGCGTAAAACATATGCTGGATAAGTTGGCGGGTCATTCCGCTGTGGCGACCCCAGATTAATAAAGGGACTAAGCCGAAAAGAAAATGAATGAATGAATATTTGTTATTAAAGTTACAAAGGTGCATTTTCTTATGCCTGAATGCTTTTAAAATCCTCACAGTCAAAGGCCTGAAAAGCACAAGCAAACGAGAAATTATTATCCATACATCAAACATTTACTCAGCATATATTGTGATGTGACTATTGGGAATGATAATATTGTGATATCGATTCCGAAACAGTATTTTGTTGTTGTTTTTGTGAGAACTATTGGATAAAGTACCTTAAAAATTAATGACATGAGTAAATGTATAGGTATACTAATTAACAATTATTCTAGTACAAGTATTAAGTACTCCTTTTCATATCTACACGAGATTGAAAAGTTGTTGATTTTTACCTTATTTAAGTATTAATGTATTAAAGTAAAAATGTATTTAAATATTACTCATTAATGAATGTTTATTTTTTTGCAATTGTATACTGGCTCATCCTGCTCAGAATACATAAACTGAAGATTTCAGGGTTATAAAAACTGCAAAAAGAAAATAATGTAAATGTATAATATTAAGTATGAGTTTCCCCCAGTGATGATCAACATTTTTACTGACCATTCCAAAGAAGGCTTTATTTATTAAGAGCTTTGTTTCCTATAGCATTAAGAGTATTAAGGACACTTTTTTATCATTATTCATATTAATGCACCATCCACATCAACATAAATGAAACAACTTGCCTGTGATCCCAGTAGGCTTGTTTAAGGCTATCATAATCTGGGACGTCGAAGTCATCAGCCTCCCAGCTGCATTGATCATACGGCAGATCTCTCCACTTAATCAAGTACTGTACATCTCCATCCTTATCAAAACTTCAACACATACAAAACAACTTCATTTTAAACGTGAGGTATAGAATTAGCAATTTGTTGCATGTATTATTTATATGGCCACAAAGGTAAATCATATTATTATAATTAAAGCATATTAATATAATTGCCATTTTGGTGCTTAGACTAATTATGAAACTTTGCAGAATAATTAAACAAGGCATACAATGCTAATTTAATGAACAAACATATACAGTGCCTATAGAAAATCAGCATACCCTGTGAAAATATATCCCTTTACTCACATTACACCCTGCTTTCAAAAGACATTCGAGATAAAGTTGTAGAAAGGCCCAGGTTAGGAGAAGGCTACAAAAACATTTCAAAAGCTGGAAAGGTTATTTGGAATGTGATTTGATTTCAGGCTGTATGACAAATAAAGCCATTCTTTCAAAGGAGTATGATGATTTTCTATAGGCTCTGTACATCTCAATTGTAAAATAAAATTCAACATGATATTCTAATATGAAAATAAATAAGAATTTCAACAAAGTTGTGATTAGTTTGATCATTTATAGTCCTTCATGTATTAAATATGATGCAGTTAGCTTTATGAGCTAAACAATGTCTTTATTTCTCTGACTTTACAGTATATAAATCCAATAGTTCTTAAAGACGAAAAAAATCCTTTTTATTTTTTACAAGACTGCAGGTTGTGTATATTTACACAGCAAGACAACACAAAAATTGCTGCAAATATCGCCACAAAATGTGGAAAAAAAGCTGACAAAATTTTAACTTGCAAAATCCTGGATTTTAAGTACTTGTATCCCCCATACCTGTGGTTGAGGATGCGGTGAATGATCATCCACTCTGGCTTGATGCCGTAACGGTAGAAACGCTCCTCCATGGCAGCATACTGAGGGTCTTTGCTCCGCCTCTTCTCATTGTTAAGCTCTTCCTCCCCGGAGCCGTAGTCATATGGTGGCGGTTCATCCATGTCATTCTTGCGCTGGTAGTTCCGGTACATTACTGTGTGATACAGCTCCAACTGCATCAAGAGAAATAACTTAAATTTAATCAGAGATCCAGGAACGAGCCAAAAGAGCATGCATAATTTAATTAATGTTGGCTCTACTGTAGTAATGTGGGAGTCTCACCTGTAGTTCGCTGACCCAGGAGCAGTGCCAGTAGGACAGGCCAGCCCATTTTACAAACAGTTGCCTCTCTGGACGGCCTTTAAGTGGCATTTTGGCCAAACCGTCCAACTTCTCCCCATCCGGCCCAAGGGGAACCTCAGGGGGCAGAGGAGGATCGCCCCACGACCAATGCAGAATCTTCTGGACTTTGCCTTTTAGAGGTGGACACTGGGAGATAAATGAACGATGGATGATGAATACTGTGCATAAAGTTCAAAATAATATGTGCTGTTATTGCACATTTAAAGTTTGAGCTGAAATCAATTTCTTATTAAATCATAAAATCTATTATGCAAAAATCACTTGTATAAGGTGTTTAAACACAGTTGTGTGGCAACAGTGTGTGAATATAGCCCACCTCTAATGGTAAAAATTAATTAATCCTATTTTTATAATGGCCTCACGGTGGCGCAGTGGATAGCACGTTCGCCTCACAGCAAGAAGGTCGCTGGTTCGAGCCTCGGCTGGGTCAGTTGGCGTTTCTGTGTGGAGTTTGCATGTTCTCCCCGTGTTGGCGTGGGTTTCCTCGGGCTGCTCCGGTTTCCCCCACAAGTCCAAAGACATGCGGTATAGGTGAATTGGGTAAGCTAAATTGTCCGTAGTGTATGAGTGTGAATGTTTATGTTTGTGTGTGTATGGATGTTTCCCAGAGAGTATGGATGTGTATGGGTGTGTATGGATGTTTCCCAGAGATGGGTTGCAGCTGGAAGGGCATGCGCTGCGTAAAACATATCCTGGATAAGTTGGCGGTTCATTCCACTGTGGCGACCACAGATTAATAAAGGGACTAAGCCGAAATGAAAATGAATGAATGAATGAATATTTTTATAATCACACTTCATAAAAACAGTCTGCAGAAATACTTAGATTGGCATTCTCCCTTTGTACATGTCATCAGAGGGGAACGATCTCTCCCTCATTAGTACAGACAGCCCTGAGTGAGAAGCAGCCGCTATGCTAACTCTGAGTTCTTTTGAAAAGAGGGCTGGGAGCACAATCTCTTTTGAATTTGGTTATAATGAGCTGAAACTTCACATACACACTCTAGGGACTTCGGAGATTTATTTTACATCTTGAAAAAAGGGCATAATAGGTTCTCTTTAAAGTGTTAGTTCACCCAAAATAAACCCTTTAATTTACATGCTGAGGATGTAATAAATTACCAAGATAAAGCTTACATGACTGTTTAAAAGTATTTAAACTACACATTTCAAACTGTATAAGATACAAAACAGTTATTTTTAGGGCCTAAAATGAACACTTGCCAAGTATCAAATGCAAGCAAAAATTAGTGTTGGTGAGTTCTTGAAATGTTACTTGCCAGCCTTGGTACTGTGGGTTGAATATGATGATGCAACATTAATTAATGCTTTAAATGTTCAATTACACTTTATTATACATACTGTAACTAAACTATACACAAATCTGCTGTAGTTAGATTATAACAGTAAATGCTGTTATATAATGAAAACTAAAACTTTTATTTTTCAAATAAAGTTGTCCTGTTATGATTTTAACACATTCCTTTAAACAGGTAATGTTGTTGGTTGAGCATGAAAAAAAGAACACATTCCCCTCCAAAGGGGGTTGATAACTATATCAGTAAACACTGTTTCTGAAGTCCCTCAAATGCTGTAGTTTTCTACAGGGACAAACAGTATATGTTAACCTGAATGTAAATAATTGCTGTCCAAAGGGGCGGAGCCTGGCTTAGTTAGTAATGTGTTGTCTTCATGTCAAGTGTTTTTTGACATAAACTTCTGTGTAATTATCTAACATGAAATAGAAATTCAATAATCATGTAATTTGCCATCTGATACTTCATGTAATGTATGTGCACTCATCTCAGGAGTTTAAACTGACAAGACTTTAAATGGCATGCAGATGTTTTGTTTGTTTTTGCCAGAGAAACCGAGGCACCAAGGTGTAAAAACACAGCCTTTCTGGAAAGGGGGTGGACAGCTCGTTTGCATTTCAAGAGACACATCCCAAAAAAAAGAAGTTTATTCATAAACTAATTTCGAGAGGAGCATGTGCTTATGATTGACTGCAGCTGGTCCTGCATTAGCTAATGCATGATCCACCAATCAGATGATTCCTAAATCGCTATAAATAACCAGAGTATCTCACCTTAGCCATCTTCGTCCCGAAGAATCCCCCCTTCCACCCCTACTCCTCCCCTTTCCTTGACAGGGTGGCACGGAGGCCCAGTGGTTAGCACCGTTGCCTCAAAGCAAGGATGTCACTGGTTCAAGTCTTACCTGGCCAAGTGGCCTTTCTGTGTGGAGTTTACATGTTCTCCCCACGTTCGCGTGTGTTTTCCCCGGGTTTTCCTCCCACAAGCCAAAAACATGTAACATAAGTAAATTGACCAAACCAAATCAACATCATAGACGAGCTATAAATCAGCAACATTTCTCTCCATAGTTATTCATAATTTGCATTTCACCATTAACAAGCAAGGGAGTTCTCGAGACCTACCTGAGTTCAAACTCCCCTCTCGCCCCGCAAACGGGAGAGAGCCCCGGGCTTGAGGATCTCTTGAGCTCAGGGCTCTCTCCCAGGACAGCATGCCAAGTTCGCTTTATATATTCAATCATCAGCTAAGTGTGAACTCTTGAATACCATTTTATAAAAAAAATTATCTGTGAGCTATTGTAAACAGAAACTCCACATACACATTCTGAGAACACTATCGACTTATATTACATCTTATATAAACCAAAATAGGATAAATCGCCATGACGTATAACCCAAATATCATCTTCATAGGAGTATCATCAAAAATTTCCACCAAATTTTGTAGCATTGCAGTCAAAAGCAAACCAATCCCATGCAAATGTATCTCACCATGCACCGTGGGCACAGCCACTCTCCATTGGGAATCTCAGGAAGTGGTGGGTTGAGACAGTGGATGTGGTAGGAGGAAGGACATGTGTCACAACACAGCAGCTCTCCTCCATCCTTACACACTCTGCAAAACTCCATATGGTCATCTTCCTCTTCACCTGCAACCTCGTCTTCCTCCTCCTCGTCATCTTTGGCCTCCCACTGAATCCCTTCTTTTTCCTGAGAGACGAAACAGTAAATTGTCAGTTCTAATAACGCCGGTTATATGGCTTCGACTATGCTTGTTTCTTTGCATGAGTATATGAGTGTTGTTATGTGGAAAGGGATTTCCTCACACAGTGGGGGCAGCTCCATTTGCCCTCAGGGGCTTTTTCCAGCTCTGGATCCAGACACACCAGGTGATATGCCCTGGGACAGGTGTCACACAGAATGATTTCTCCTCCCTGCTGACAAACCTCACAGTAGTCTTGATGGTCTGTCTCGTAGCCGTCTCCATCCTCTCCTATATTAGGAATATAGTTTAAAGAGAAACTCAGAATGATTTATAAAATGCAAGTATTGCACAATTCTAATAGATGATACTTCACGATTTTAAATGGATCTGAAGTGACAGTGAAGACATTCATGTTAAAACTAAATCTATTTTAAAACATTACCGTTGATTGAAATAAAGTATATAAAATATATTTACTAATAAGTGTAATAAGCTTAAAAGTTCTAAAATTACAAAACATAAATATATATCAAATTCAATATCAATAAAAACTTGTTCATATGTTCATAAACATTTAAATCCAACAGTTGAATACTAAATAATAATGGGAATAATGATAAAAACAATATTTACAATACTACTGCTGATAATAATAATAATAATAATAATAATAATAATAATAATAATAATAAT
>CAIGQW010054176.1:3991995-4033020 GCA_903798125.1 Danio choprae
ATCTATCTATCTATCTATCTATCTATCTATCTATCTATCTATCTATCCTGACTGGAGGCTTGGCTGTGAAGTGGAGACTCCTTCTCTCCATTAGAGGATTTTTGTTGACACGCTGAAAGGGGGAGCGAAAGGATGGAGGTGAGGTCTCTGCCACCTGCTGAACTGTGAATCTCTCACCGTAAACAACAAACTACTGTCTGGCAGGCAGAACATATTCACAGTAACACTTCAATAATGCCATGCTGTCAAAAAGGCAAAGCTTTAAAAAAAAAAAAAAAAAGACATCAGGGAGGCATCCTCTGCAACCGGAGATGTACGGTACGACTCCTGCCGTCTGTCTATCGTCAGCGCAGACGGCGGTCCATGAAATATGCAGTGCGTGTGGTGGAGTCAATCAGCTAAAGCCCTGTCCCGCAGCCCACCACGCCCCGTGGGAGCCGCCGGAGATGGGGCTTTCCCAGCCTCTTGGATGCTATCCTCGAAATCCACTTAACCTTCATTTAGCTGCCACTGTTTGAGGACTTGAGCTCCGGTGAGAGCAGTTCCTGCGCAGTTCAAGCCCGGCGTGCAGCCCTATAGGGCATTTAGGGTATTTATTCGCATAAAATACAGAGCTCGCCGTCTTTCTGTCAGCCCAGGAGGTTCTTCCTTATTTCAATCTGCTGCTGCACATAAACAGAGCGGTTGCCTGTGAGATGACGAATATTTAGGGCAGTGCGTCTGCAGTACATCTCACAGGGTGGCTCTTTCATGTCGGCAGAATATGTCTGCTGCCTGCCAGGCGCATCAAGCTCACATCTCGTCCTCATTCATGTCTCACTTACAGTCACGATGATGCAACACAGCCCTCTTGAAGTCAGGATATCTGGCAAAAGGTTTTGCATTGTCATCTGGCTTTTAAGCGATTTGGATTGTGTTGTTTTCAGGTGTAAAACAGCACTGTGGAAATCAATATATCAGTAGCGGTAATATAAAATGGACAGTTTATACTGTATATTTGGTAACACTAAGGTTTCATTAGTTACTAACGTTGATAATCTTTGTTTGCTTTAGTTAATTAATAAAACTGCAATTGTTTATTGTTAGTCCATGTTTGTGAGACTTGTTAAATATGCATTAAACTGGGTCTTTATGAATCAAATCAACATGAATATCAATACTGCAATGCCTATTAGCTAAAGTGCATATTTTGATAACACTTTATAATGACATCCCATTTCTATTAAATATTTCTAAAAATTTCAATTGCTTCTCTATTAGTTCATGCATGCGTGGCCACAAAGAATGTCTATAAAAATAGTCATATTTGAAAAATCCAACTAATGTGAATATTAGTATACTGACAAGTGCACATATTTTTGGTAATGCTTTACAGTGAGATCTCCTTTTTGTTATGCAATAACTAATATTAACAGTCATTCATTTTCTTTTCGCCTTAGTCCCTTTATTAATCTGGGGTCGCCACAGCGGAATGAACTGCCAACTTATCCAGCATATGTTTTACGCAGCAGATGCCTTTCCAGCTGCAACCCATCACTGGGAAACATCCATACAAAACTCATTCACACACACACACACACACACACACACATACATACATACACTATGGACAATTTAGCTTACACAATTCACCTATAGCACGTCTTTGGACTTGTGGCAGAAACCGGTGCATCCGGAGGAAACCCATGCGAACACGGGGAGAACATGCAAACTCCACACAGAAATGCCATCTGACCCAGCCGAGGTTCAAACCAGTGAACTTCTTGCTGTGAGTTGATCGTGCTACCCACTGCGCGACTAGCATTAACAATAAAAACTAATTTCTACATAAATGCATATTAGTTTCTTTACTTATTAATCATAGATAATGTTAGTTCATAAAAATAAAACTGTTGGTAATTTATGTTTGTTTGGCCAATTAAAATTTCATGTTTATAAATCAAACTGGCAGCACAGTGGCGCAGTGGGTAGCACTCTCGCCTCACAGCAAGAAGGTCGCTGGTTCGAGCCTCGGCTGGGTCAGTTGGCATTTCTGTGTGGAGTTTGCATGTTCTCCCCGTGTTCGTGTGGGTTTCCTCCGGGTGCTCCGGTTTACCCCACAAGTCCAAAGACATGCAGTACAGGTGAATTGGGTAAGCTAAATTGTCCGTAGTGTATATGTGTGAATGAGTGTTTATGGATGTTTCCCAGTGATGGGTTGCAGCTGGAAGGGCATCCGCTGTGTAAAACATATGCTGGATAAGTTGGCGGTTCATTCCGCTGTGGCGACCCCAGATTAATAAAGGGACTAAGCCGAAAAGAAAATGAATGAATGAATGAATGAATAAATAAATCAAACCAATGCAAATATCAATATATAAATAAAAATGAGCTTAAGCATATTTTGGTAGCAATTTACAATAAAGTATTTTCGTTTTATGTTAGTTTCTGCATTATCTAAGATTAACAAGCACTACATTTGATACAGTACTTATTAATCTTAGCTAATGAACTATTCTTATTGCATTAGTAAATGTTAACATTAGCTAAGATTAATAAACACTTTATGATTCTAAAGCTCTTGAAAACGATTATTAAAAAAATAAAACCTTATTGTAAAGTGCTACCATTTCTCAATGTTAAGACAATTTATTCAACTCCAATTTAGTATGCAAAGAAAACTATGAATAATAAATAATCCGTAGCCTGATTTTCCCCAAAATGTGGCTCTATTTTTGCATCCCAGAATACGCAGTCACGTTCTGTGCCATGTTTCTGGGTAAACAGAGCATCGGCTAGGAACCACCAGGTGTTTAAAAGCTGTGCCGTTGCCAGTCGCTATACTGGTAGGCAGGGCCTGAAAATATCACAACTGTAGCCACACATTTCTGTGCCAGCTAAGCATGGACATTGGGGTAACTCTGACCTTGCAACAAGGGCTGGGTCAGTGGCGCACTCCATTAGAGATGGGATTCACGGCCGGGCTCGCTGTTAAGAAGAGGAGCGTTTACAGGAAAACACATTAGCTGTCTGACAGACGGCGTATGTTAATAGTGGCCCCACCGTTAATGTGATGAGGCAGCATGTTTGGAACACCCCCTCATTGAGACCTTCAAGTTTTATAGGCCGTATCTCTACTTTCTGAAGACTACATCCTTTCTGAAAAAAATTATTTATTGGATTTACTACATTTTTCCAAGGTAAGTGGTGGCGAACAATTTATATGGGCTGAATTTAAACAAACAAATTAAATTTAGGAATGTTCAACTTAATTTGTTTGTTTAAATTCAGCCCATACAAATTGTTTGCAACCAGTAACCTTTTAATTTAGTAAATCCAATGAATCATTTCAAAGTGTATGCAGAGAGATTGTGGTTGCAAAAACTACAAGTACACAAGCAAAGCGGGCTAAAATTAATGTCCTAATAACCTATAAAGCAAGAACAAAGGACTGTAATTGAGTTTAGATGCTACAGTTATTCCATTCCTGCACGCATACTGTAAGCTCTAGTAATTTGCTGGTAAAAATTCAGGAGGTGTTTTAATTGAACACACTATGTGGAGGACTGATGCAGAGACTGGTGACACACAGACATATGTGTGTGATGCAACAATGATTTACATGCACACACACAAACTCTAGCAAAGAGGAAGGGGTGTCAGCTTTCACAGTGCAGCTTCCAAAAATAACCCCCCCACCAATCAGAGCGATGAGCCGAGGGAAGCTCATGATAATCTTTCAATTTAACCGATAAGACTATGTAAAAGAAAACCAGACTGGGAGTGGAGGAAATAAAGAAGAGGGCAGAAAACGCTGAAAATGACTGTGGATCAGTTTCAGCCTAATTCATCCCACTGACGATCAACATAAACAGAAGAAAGAAAATACTGTTAAAGTACAATGGACAAATGAAAGGGCACTGTAAAGAACAAGTCAGGAAATATAGAATGTTTCTTATTGTGAATATAATAGGGTTTTTATTTCTTTTGAAAGACATTTTAACCAAAAAACTAATATTTTTGCCATTATTTAATCACCTTAATGTCATTCCAGATCTGTATGACTCTTCTGCAGAACACAAAAGCTTTGTAATAGAATGCTTTGGCCATATAGTAAAAGTCAATGTGATCTTCGGTGATCTTGCATGTATGGAACAACATGAGACTTTATTAAATGACAGAGTTTAATCTGTGGGTGAACTATTGTTTGAATATTGAGATTGCAAATCTTTGGGAATCTGGGGGAAATCACTCTTTTTGTTTGGAGCTGCACATTCCTTTGTTCCTAATGTGGCACACAAGGAATGTGTACTGGAGTTGCAGCAATTTAAAAGTGACTGATTAAAATGTGCATATATTAAGAGAGCCAATGCACATCCATTAAGCAGTGAAATAATGATTAAAAAATCTGAGTTCGCCTTTCATTTCTTTGTGTTTCGTTCATTTTTTTTTAAAATCAACTGATTGTGTCTTTATATCTGTGGCTGGGGCATTCACCGCTTACCACTTCATTGCTCCTGGCTGGAGGCAGCAGTCATGTGTTCTGCAGTGTTTGGATCATGCAGTGAACAGTCTCACTTCAGTGGAGTAATATACAAACCACATTATCAACATAAAACATCCTTTTACAATACTTATGCATCTTAGATATGCTGTCATTTTCAGTTCTCTGAAGAAAAGTTATGATGACTGGAAATTAAAATATGGCGGTTTGCAATAAAGTAATGCAAAACAAACAAAAAAGGTGCTTTTTTTTAAAAGGTTGAATATTTTTAAGGCTTATTTTTATAGTTTAGTTCAGTCCAAAATGAAAATGTCATCATTTATTAATCTTCATCGCATTTCAAAGACATCATTCACCTTCAGAACACAAATGAAAATATGTTTCATCAAATCTAAGGCCCATGGTTTCACAAACAGGACTTATAGCTTAACCCAGAAATAGGCCTTAGATAAATTAAAATAAAGGGCCTCACAGTGGCGCAGTGGATAGCACGTTCGCCTCACAGCAAGAAGGTCGCTGATCGCTGGTTCGAGCCTCGGCTGGGTCAGTTGGCCTTTCTGTGTGGAGTTTGCATGTTCTCCCTGTGTTGGTGTGGGTTTCCTCCGGGTGCTCCGGTTTCCCCCACAAGTTCAAAGACATGTGGTATAGGTGAATTGGGTAAGCTAAATTGTCTGTAGTGTATGAGTGTGAATGGGTGTGTATGGATGTTTCCCAGAGATGGGTTGCAACTGGAAGGGCATCCACTGCGTAAAACATATGCTGGATAAGTTGATGGTTCATTCTGCTGTGGCGACCCCAGATTAATAAAGGGACTAAGGCGAAATGAAAATGAATGAATGAATAAATTCAAATATTTACAGTAAGTTTTCATAAAAATTACTTAGAAAAACACATTGCCGGTGTGCATCTTGAGACAAATCATTGACTCTGACATATTTTAAGATTTCTCACTGAAGTTTATTTTCAGTTAAGACAAATCATGCATACAATTTAGTCTAGGACTAGCCTTAAGCGTCCCATGAAATTAAAATAAAGTTTTTAAGGTTGATATCAGTACGTTGGTTTTAAGTATATCTATAAGCTTGTGTGCTCTAAAACATTGACAAAATTGGAGTTTAGAAGATACAAACCTGATATAAACATCCAAAGCTTGGGGTCTGTCACTTTTTTTCACATTACCTAAAACTTCAATTTCTCATCAAATCTCTAATATCTGACATGCCCTGCCACTCTGCCACACCTCAACCACTCTCACTGGCAGAGCTGTGATAAAACAAAACACTATTGGCTGTTTTTGTAAAGGGGAGGAGCTACTCTATTTTCCACCCTTGCTTCGTGTTTCAGTTGAGATTACCTCAAACATCGAATAAAAATGCACGTTTCAAAGCACTTCACGAGGCCTTTAAAGCCATGTCTGTGAATTCAGTAGTAAGAGTTTTCTGTTCAGTCTATTCTGTTCACCCAAAACGTCAGATGCTTCAAATAACTTATAAATAAACGTTAATAAAATGAATTCAAATTAATCAAGTGGTTTAATTGCGTAGAACTGCTAAGAGACACCGTGGCTTTACAAGAAAAAGATTTTAATTTAGCATTTTATTCACATTTTAACATTAATCGCAAATGTAAACAGAAACCAAGGAACAAAACCCTAGCAGAAGCTCAAATGTGTATATTTCTGCGGTTTTCAGTGTTTATATGTGAATAAAAACTAAATCAATTAACCACAACATGGATTAAACCACTCAATTCCTTCGGATGTATATGACTTTTTTTATCAGTTTTGGGTGATAAGACAGATTTGGGTGAACAAACTATAAATGGAGGGACATAAGTCTCTCAGATTTGATTAAAATTATATTCATTGGTGTTTTGAAGATGAACAAATTCCTTATAGCTTTGGATGGAAGCAACATGAGATTGAACAAAACGAATTTTCCATTTTTGGGGTGACTTTATTAATCTCAGCAGAGAATTCATCAACCGCCTCATTATAATTTCCATACAGAAATGACTGAATGTCTTCAGGCCTGCCCACAGACCCAGCGAAAGCAATCCCAGTGAATGGGACTAAACAGCATTACCCAAAATCCGGGCTAGTCTACACTGCATAGATTTCTCATTTTTAGCACATGCGGGGGCTTACTGTCTACACCGAAAGAGCACGCTGGCTCATAAATTATTTCTCAATTATTAATTCCTCTGCATATCGCACATTATTTCAATCCGCAGCCCTCAGCAGCGTTCATCTCAGGCATGTTGGCACCTCGTAAAAAAAAAAAAGGAAGGTAAATACGCGATTGGGGTGCAAATGAGATACTCGTGTTCAGAACGCTCACGTGACTCATTTGCGACTAATTCAGAGGCAGCCTACTGTAGACGAGGCTGTGAAAAACTATAAATGTATTGATTTCGTTGAACTGAGAGCCATGAATGTATAAAAGGCAGGGAGGCAGAGTGGAGTCTTAAATACACAGCTTCTCCATTACACCACTAAACAACAGGCTCTCAAAACCTATGGCTTATGAGAGCTAAAAAACAAGACTGATGATGATGCACACCGTCCACTAACACAACATGCATAATCAGAGTGAGATAGGATTAAACAAAGATGGTAACCAGCAATGATTAACCCAATGGAGTTAAACAAACATGCAGTGGGAAGCATAATAACTGGGTTAAAAAAACAGTAAATAAAGTATTACTTTTAACAATATTCTTCAGCTTGGTCTGTGATTCATAAAGAGTTGCCACAGCAGAATGAACCACCAATTAATCTGGCAAATGTCTTGTATACGCGAACACGAGGCGGGACTCAAGCCAGCAACCTTCTTGGTGTGTTCACTGAGCCACCGTGCCACCCACTTTCAACAATAGTTTTCAGTAAAGCAGCTTTGCACAAAATATTCAGATTTCAATGAACTGTGGACAATAAATCAGGGCTTTTAATTTATTAAATGTCACAGATTCCAAAATGTGATCATCCTAAAACCCCATCCTAAAATGTAAAAGGCATCTATATAGTTTATTATACATTAAAATTGATAATCTCTGAAACATTAGTATATTAAATAGTCTTAGAAAATGATTAAGAGTCTCAGAAAATAATTAAATACAATACATTTTTCAACTCTCTATTGTATTTGTTAGTGTATATTTAATGTATTAATTTACACACCTATTTTAACCCAGATGAATTAACTATAATGCACTGTGTATGTATTTCTTTTTAAATATTTATTGTAATCTTAATTTATCTTTGTTGTATTATTTTATATTAATAATAATAAAAGGTTGTTTCTTTATTTTGTGCGAAAATTTCTATTCACCCAAAATCATTTTAATGTATATTTAATTTTATTAACTAAATTACTTAATTTAAATACATTTTTATTTTGTTTTATACCTTTTTTGCCAAGTATACCCAACAACAGTCTAGCACTTCGTCAAAGATATTACATTTTAATATCAATTACAGAAAATACCCAAAGTAAAAAATAAATTATGAACAAAGCCATAATTTACATTAAACATCTGGGCTTACAGTCAATGTTATTTATCTGATGTTTAAAGTAAAAGGTTTAACTAAGCATAAGCCACAGAGGCCAAATTTTGATGACCTGTTTTGTATTATTATTATCAGTACATGTTAGAAGGACAGATCAATAATAGATGACATGTTTGTTCATTAACAATATATAATGACATATACCTTTAGAAAGTGTCTGTGTGTAGCATATGTAGACAGGTGGATAGACAGATACCTGTAACATCGCCACTGTATTTATTTAAACAGATAATGTAAAGATAATTAGCCAATGATCAGTGTAAACACGTTTGTACAGTACAGAAAGCCTAAGCTCTTCTAACACTGGCTAAAGTCTGTGTCCCTCAAACAGACCACAGAGGCAGAGGATCATTGTAGCTGATGTTTTCCTGTCACACGTGGCTCTATCAAGCACATGCACTTACTTTTACAAGACACTGTGACCACAGAGAAGCACTGACACCGTCAACTCTTCGATAGCCCTAAGAGGAAAGGCATAACACCTTTTTGGGAAATCGAAGCTGCTGCTCGTTTTGTTTGGATCAGCTCTAAACAATGCATAAATCACAAGAGCTCGGTTTTGCATACTATTATTTCCAATTCGACTGCAGCATTGTCATGCACCAGACTTTATATTAAAACGGTCCATCAGCGTTAGAAATCATCGTGCACAGTGGGTGCAATATCAAAGCAGGCTGACTGGAAAGCAAAAGACAGTGGGTGCACGCATGTCTCATTTATATGCAAAGAAAAATGCGTCTGTAAAAGCAAACAGCCGGCTGATGGAAGCGAGATCGAGGGGAAACGAATTTATCTGAGAGAATCGCAGACAGATGGTGTGTGCTGGCGGACAGTCGCGCTTTAGTGACTCGATTGCAGCCGGACAGTGCGCCGTTATTTTTGGATGAACAGTGTCCGGTGCGAGAAGAGAAGCTACTGAGAGACTATAATAAATCGCACGCGCGTCAAGCCCCTTTTCCTCCGCATTCAACTAGGCGTAGCAGCGCAGTTGTGAAGGGCAGAACTCTCCCTCCCCTGTGACTCTTTACCCCCTCACCTGGCACGTCGTCCTCAAAATCCATATCGTCTTGCCCCTCATCTTCATTGCTGAGCGATCCGGGCATCTTTACCGCATAACAAGAAAATCACATCCGAGATACAGGAATAAAAGTCCTGAAACTTAACCCTCTGAATGCCCAGATTTGCACGGGAGACGTCCAAATGAAGGTGAGGCTTAATTTTCTTTTAATCTGCTCTCAATCAAACAAAAGATGGCTGCCCCGTTTTTTTGACAAAAAACATTTTCCCTTTCTCCCTCTTCTCTATCCAAATCCTCCAGTCTGAAAATAAGAAAGAGACAAAAATGGAACACTCATGCCCAGATTGTGACGTCTGGTCGGTTGCCATGGCAATCCATCCCATAGTTTCCCCGACACAACTAGTTAGTGCTATTCGCCTGGTCACCGGCTTAACTAGTAGCGAGAGCGGCGTGCTCCCCGTCTGGCGGTGGCGTTGCCCTTTTCCCGCTCAAGTTCGAGGAATCCGAGGTTAAACCGGGAGAAAGTTCCCTCACGACGCCTTTTCAGCCAAACGAGGGAAACTAAGGAAAATGATTTCGTTCTGCTGCATTTTTTAATTTGATAAATTTAGGTCGGACAAATTATATTCAAGGTCACGCCTGAACGTGCATCTCTCACGACTTTTATATAGTTTATAGCTGTTTTAAGATGATTTAAAGGGACAGCTCACTTAACAATAAAGAGGGAAAACAGTTCATTTACTCACCCTCACGTAGTTCCTAAACTGAACGACGTGTGTCCCTGATGATTAAGTAAATGTTAGGGACTCAATCACCATTCACTTTCGTTGCATCTTCATTGAATAAAATTATCTGCGACTACAGCGTTGAAACAATGTAAACCCATGTTTCGGTTTATGATAGTAATGTTATTTCTTTCGAAATTAGGTACATTTTTGTGTAACTGTACGGTATTTTAAATATAGTTTTTAAAAATTAATCTGCATAAAAGCATCTAGCCTAATTCATTCTCGTGAACCTCCTTCAGGACAACCCGCGAATCACGAGCCGTTGCCAGGGATACGGCAGCGAGACGCTGTACGTGATCAAACGAAACAAAGACATTAAAATAATCTGGAGAACAGGCTGCAAAACCTTATAAAACCTTCATGTTTAAAATAAACCTTCAAAAAACAACCTAATTCTCCCCCTCCAGCAAGTGTGCTTTCAGAAACCATGTTTCAACAGATTGTGAAGTTTGGAGACCAGCTTAAAACCAATCAGGCATTTTAGACTGGTTTCTGAACATCACGCAAGTTTTCTATGATAAACGAACTCTCTGAACTCTGTTATAACTTTATTGTTGCTATGGAAATGATTGGTCCAGTCTAACTTAGAGTCCTACATACATTAATGCAGTAAATGAGCAGACTCTAAAAATAGTAGGAAACTGCACAATTATAAATCAAATGGATTTATCTAGCACTCTCACTACTCGAGAGCAAATGCACATCGTTATTAAACGTGCTTAAATTAACACAGCAGAAGCCAGGAAACTGATTTCTTTTGGAAATTTATTAATTTTACAAAAGAGTGGCATGGATTTAATCTTCGTCCTCCTCCTCCTCATCCTGGTTGATCTGGAAGTAGCGCAGTTCATAGCTCTCCTTGGTGTTCGCTACTACACGCAGCCAGTCACGCAGGTTGTTCTTCTTGAGGTACTTCTTGGTCAGATACTTCAGATACCTGAATATAATACACACGTTTGAATCATTTGAATGCAGTAAACATGCTACTGTCAAGAAATTGACCTTGTACTCTTTTTGGTTTAATAATTAAAACAAAGATGGTAACCAAATTATAATAATAATTCCTTTAAAATTTTGCCTCAACTCATCATAGCAGTCTCAATAATAGTATTAAGGAATGTTTGCCAAAGCTCTGGATAAAGTAAAAATTAAGTAAAAGATAATGTCAGTTTCTTGCACTGGCAGTTTTGCTTCATAAAAGAAAAACGTTTTGGACTCAAAGTGCCAGCAACGAATTGCATTGACTTTGATTCACCAAGGGCTACAGTTGCCTGAGGTTTTATTATAATCATATCTATTTAATTTAACACCTTTTTTATTTAGTATAACAAAGGTAGAAGTAACAACTTTAGAAAATAATGCTTTATAAAATTATTTCATTTCATCATTCCATCTTAAACAAGGCATCAGAAGTAAAATAACATTACCACAAAGATAGTACTGTATCCCAAATCAATCATAAGTCAAATCTAACCTACTGCAAAATAGAGGATATGCACAACAAATATTTATAGGCCAGGCAACTCTTAATTGTTAATGCACAATAAAGTACTTAATAAAGTTTCTTACATTATACATTACATATTTTATATAAAGACCCCTATTATATAATCAAGTCTTTTCAGAAAGCTTTTGTTTTTTTGTTTGTTTTTTTCAAAAATAACAGTAAATGTGGGTTGTACTTAAAAAAGATCTTAATGGGCCTTTTCTCTTGGTCACCACATATTGCACTTATTATTGTAAACAGTCAAGTATGCCTCAGGTGACAGCAAGAAGTTGCAGGGAAAATCTGTTGTGTAACAAAATACATGCATGCTCTTAAAGATTATGCAGGGATTATTTGATTATACAATTTTCCAAAAAAATGGAGCCCTGTATTGTGCATAAAATTGAGGCATCGAGAAAAGTTTCCCTCCAATCAAAATTGAGTCATAAAACAAGTGAATGTTTAAACCTGTACCAGACAGTGCGGCAACTTTTAAAATGATTTGTGACGTCAAATAATTTAACAATAAAGCTGAAAAAAAAAGCATCTAATAATAGAAACAGCTGTTCTGTAAAGCCTTTCGTAATGAGCAGGCAGTAGTTCCACCTTCCATCTAAAGAAAAGCGCAAGAACTTTACATAAAAACTGACAGTACCTTAAAAACACGCGTCATCATTTTATCTATTAAAGAAATCAAGGATGAGTCAAAGCCAACTCAAACCAGCGACTGAATAAGCAGTAAACACTGGTGCACAGCACTTTCAATTAGCAAAATATGTGGGCTGTTAGTCAATGACGAAAACGTATTGTTGCAAAACAAGTGCGTGCTTATGATTCATCAACAAACATTCATCTTCATCATCAAAAAAAATAAATAAAGGAAAAGAATAAAATTAGTAGAGGGAAAAACCTTAAACCAATCCATGCAGACTGGATTTAACGCAGACTAGATTGAAAATGACAAAAAGTATCGTCACGCATGAAAGAAATGACCCAGCATAATTACAGTGTACATTATTGTACACATCTTACAACATCTTTTTACATTACATTATCAACAGGTTGTGTTCAGTTCAATTGCATAAACTGATTTCTTTAACAACAATCTAATATATATAGCCTTCCTTCACAAGGTTACATGTGGAATATGAATCTCAACGATCAAACATACCTCTTGGAGAAGGGGACCTCTGATGTCACTGTGATTTTGCTCTTGCTCCTTTCTATAGAGACCACGCCACCACCCAGGTTACCAGCTTTACCATTGACCTTGATGCGCTCCTGAAGGAACTGCTCCTGAAGAGAGACAGATGCACAGACATTCACCAGATCATACAGAAATACAACTGCCAGCTATCAACCATCCTGTCTCGTTTCATTCATCACCTAGTTTGACTTTACAAAATAAGAAAATGCATCAGTTTAAACAAAAAAACAAAAACAAAAAAAGTCATAAGCAATCAATGACAATTGTGTTTGTGTGTCATTTTGGGGTTAGTCTGTGTGAAATCAATTAGCACAGGTAATGTTAAGACCCCCATGTGAGATTCAGATCATGTTTATGATGATTGTGTGAGCTGTACAAACCACACAGAATCGAGTCTTTTCTATTCTAATAGAAGACGCTAACACATGAGGTCCTTAATCCAATACAAGTCAGATATGAACCCCAATTTGAACCATATCAGAAACTATGCAACATTAAAATCCCTCTAGATAAGCAGTTGTCATATCTCTGCACTGACAGTAGTCGCTCCATAAAGTTGTTACCCTGTGAATATGATGGACAGTGGCAAAAATCAGTGGAGATTGAGGCAAATTTGGTTTTATATTCATACACTCTCAATATAACTTCAGAAAAGTATTCTTCAGAAAATTCTAAACAGGGAAGTCATATTATCATCCAATGACTTTTAACGTACAACACTGTTCACGGTCAATTAAATAGTGTTAATGTTGTTTTGTTTCACACTTACATGCGATTTCAGACCGAATATTCAAAGCAGTGTAATAAGCCATATAGGGAGCGTGTCACTGGTAAAAATGAATGTGTGACTAATACCAACTTTAAATCAATTCAGTGGAGGGATGGTGATGAATAAGCTAATGGCAATCATTCCCTAAACATCAAATTAAACCCTTTGCTCTCTTTGTCCTTATTGTACCTCATCATTTTATATGCAAGCATATAAAAGCTAAATTCAGTTCTATTCATTTCCATTTTACAATGTTACATGCAGTCTTAATGATTTTGTTTGTTTGTTTTTACACAGGAGGGTTCATACTGAAATGTAATTACTAGAAATTGCAAATAATCCCCTTCTAATCAAGGCTGTATTTTGTTAAATGTCTGAAATTTGTAATATTACTAATAATATCAGATGCTAATTCCACACTTACAAAGTTAGCAGCATCCATGATGCCATCCTCCACAGGGTGTGTGCAGTCCAGGGTGAACTTTAAGACCTGCTTTTTCTTCTTCCCACCCTTGGTCACCTGCTTCTTCTGCAATCCACAGACAATACTCAGACAAGCAGAATAAAATCAATAACCAGTGTGCACAATGAAATAGGAATAACTGCATTGCCTTCAGTAAATCTGCACAAATACACTAAGGGTATGATTCTGATATCGTTCACTAAAACAAGAAAAACGACAATCAGACAAAATATAAAACAACTTGGTTGAAATTTTAAAAGTAACGTTGCATGTTTGAAAACAATATTTTGAAATTACAACTTCGATATCGTTTATTTCGTTTTGGGCTAAGCTAGCTTCGTAGCATTAATGCTCAGTTAAGAAAATCGCTATAAAAACTCAAACAAAAATCTAATCTTCGATAGTATCAATGCATCTCAGTATTATCGAAAACAAGCAGTGTTTTGATAGTTATCCTGTTCGTCTGATCTGTGAAATGCTAATACGCTAACTGGACGTTGCTACAACGTGGTTGTTCGCGAGTGGGCCTCACTCCGGACCGTCAGTAAACACACGCTTTTAATAACAATAAATTTTAAATATATTCTTTCGTTAATCAAACTCCTCACGCGTCCAATGGTTCGGCTTTAATCTCCACTGGTTTCTGCGAACATACAGGGACGTAACATCATTCATTTTGTCGTTTTTCTAAAGCTTGCTCGTACTCACAATCGGGGCCATGGCCGACAGTTTTGGCAGAAAGGAAGAGGAGAGAAAGCGCATGCGCTTAGAAAACTTCCCGTTATAATCGATCCCAGACGAATCGATTGGATCCTTTATGCGGGGATTCGTAAAGAGTGTATCATGATGAAAGTTGATGATGATTGTTTATTCAATTTGTACCTAATGTATTGTCAATATAATGTTTTAGATAAAATATATATTAGAACTTAGCCACAAAATGCCTTTTCCCCTTTGAATCAGTTTTATATTAGCCACGTTTAAAAGATTAGTTTTGTCCCAGCAGTGGTAGTAATAATAATCACAATAGGCCTATAAATAAAAAAAACATCAAATACACAGAAAATATTTTGCTCTTGAAAATATTAATTTTATCAATATCTTTGGTAGGCTATAGCAAAACAATAAATTAAGACATAAGAGTAGACCTATCCCATACATCCCACAAAGCAGAGTAATATTGGTAAAATATCTGGTTTCTCATTTTGTCAGAATGCAGTTGAGCTTTACATCTGGCAACCCTTCAGTCTTCCACTGTATTGAGTTTCCTTTAGCCGCTTGGCATCAGGCTCCTGTGGAAGAGTCCCAGCATTACTGTTATTCCGTCTCTAGATAGTGGTCAAGACCATAGTGTTAACCTGCTGGCCCTCCTGGCACAAGCCAAATTTACTGCGTAGGCAACTGCGTTTGCTTGTGCAGAGGAAGTATGGACTGCCTTTTCATGCAACAATAAAAGCCACTCAGAGAGATATAAAACCCATTATGGATTCATCAAATACACTAATAACATTGCTATGTTTTTGGAATAATCAATATGCAAAGTAATATTGGACAGTGCAGATTATTTGGATAAGGTAAGTGATTTTTGCACTGTAAAAAAGCTGGGTTCTACACAATTCATTCATGTTGTCTCAACACAAATTGATTAAGTTAACAAATTTTAGTGGATCGAACATAAAACAATTAAGTTGTCCAAAAAACCAAGAATTGTGTGGATTCAGCTCATTTTAAATAAGTAGTTTGAACAAACAGCAATTTCTTTGCAGTATTGAAGGACTGCAGTATTGAATTGTCTCTAAAGCTAGCAAAGATTATAAAGATTACATTTATAAATGTATATGTATGTGCTGATACCTTTCACTGTGTACGTGATGGTGTTTTTATTGTATTTTATTTTATTGTGTTGTATATCAGGCAAAGCATTAGTAATAGTTTTTGAAATTTCCCATTTTCCATATGAAACAAATTTGTACATATAATAAACATAATTTGTATACTGGAGGACAAAAGTTTGAAAAGTTTAACATTTTATAACAATTTTATTATAAAAATGGATCATGTGATGCAGTAATGATGCAGACAAATTGGATTAATTCATATTTTAAAATATATATATAAAAAGTTAAATACAGTTATTTTAAATTGTAAATTACACAATGTTGCTATTTTTACTTGTATTTTACGTCAAATAAATGCAACATCAAAAGCATTCAAATATAACTATTTCAAGCCTTTGACTGCCATGTATTAAAATAATATAATAGAAAATAGCCTATAACCATTTTATTTTAAAATATGATGAAGGTATAAGACCTCCGTCTGTTACTTCTTTCCAGATGGCAGGAGGGATTTTCTGCTTTTAAAATGACCTGTGGGAACCAGACTATGCCAGGCTTCATCCCCTCGTCTGTCACCTGTGTCATGATCAGCACCGCCAGCCATATCTTCTGGACTGCTACCACATCTTCTGTGCCAGTTGCATGCGTGGCAGGGCCAATAATAATCGCCTCAATTGCCCCCTCTGTGGGAAAGTACCAAAAATCACATATGAGGAGAAAAATCTAAAGCATGCAAGTATCATGGAGAAAAACATAGTATGAAAAGTATGCAAGTATAATGCCTAATTAAATAAATAAGCTTATTTGACCACTGAGAAATATGTTGTGATACACTAATAATAAAAACTGAACAAAAAAGCACAAAAAAGTTCAGTTCTTTTGGCTTATTTGGTGTGGATCGAAAAAATAATATACATAAAGTCCAAATTTGCTTAGTGTTCACAGTGGCATTTTAACACTAAATCTAAAAAGAAAAAATCTAAAGGAACAAGGGTAAATTTACAATCTGATTGTTCAGGTGTATTTTATGATAGGACTTAATTAAACATCTAACACTATCTTGTGCATTTTTATCTTGCATACTCAAAAGATTTTCAACAGATCAAATGCTCTGTCTTTGCAATCTCATTTTGTTTTGCACACACACTCATTTCATGTGATTTAGCATTGCATCTTGTGAAATCACATTCTGTTTTTGGTTCATTTAGATATCTTTGATCCATGTTGCATTTATAATTCAGTAAAACTGTACCCAGGTTTGTTTGGAAGTTAACGGAGTTCACTATTTTTTCGCATTCTCTGTCAGATGGAAGCATTCAAATGAACCACACCAACTGAGCTCAAGACATAAGAGTATACCTATCCCATACATCCCACAAAGCAGAGTAATATTGGTAAAATATCTGGTTTCTCATTTTGTCAGAATGTCCAATCCTGCCAAATGTGAACACACCCCTACAGATCTGGAAAAGAAAACTCTGGTTGGTTCATTGAGATCTCAGTGCAGAACAGGAAGCTTTACCTCATGAATTTTTGGGGTGGGGGGTGAGGAAATGGAAACCATGACAAGTGCTCAATCAAAACCAGCCACAACGTACCGAATCCAAATGAGGCTCCACTGATTCTAGTTTTCTTCAAGCTGGATTCTGGATCAATTCCAAAATGTATCTTTGCCAAATCTGGATTTCTGTATTCTTTCTTGTACAACACGGTCATTACACTTCTGTATATATGACTGTCAAGTCTTGGTTTGAAGAGCAGTCCAAGGTTTTTGATGACTAACATATGCTCTTCTCACAGTCTGATGATGCATTTGCTCCTTTTTTCTTATATCACATTTCTCCTTGTTCATCAATAACAACTTTATTGCACATAAAGTCTCATCGAGTGCTATTGCAAACATTTCTTGGTCTTGAATTCGAACAAATGTAGAATTATGACATCTTTTAAAGAGATATTTAAACAAAAAATGAGTCATCATTTATTCACCCCAGGGTTGTACTAATGCTGTCTGCCCTTCTTTTTTGTATCACCATAGGAAGGATGTATATAAAAAAGCCCAGCTTGTGCTCATCTATTAGCAGTAAATAGTGACAAGCATGAGACATTTTTAAAAAGACACAAAAGTAAATGTGATGTGTCATATATTAGGGTTCTGAGTAAAAAAGTATGTTTTTTATTGTATTGTTCAATTTAGTTTAATGTTTATCATGTTCATGTTTAATCTTGTATTGCAGGGGTGTCAAAGTTAATTTCTGGAGGGCTGGAGCCCAGCAGAGTTTAGTTCCAGTCCTGCTTCAACACACCTATCTGTAGGTATCAAACAAGCCTAAAGCACTGAATTAGTTAGATCAGTTGTGTTTAATTAGGGTTGGAACTAAACTGTGCAGAGCTCCGGCCCTCCAGGAACTGGCTTTGACACCTATGTTGTACTGTATTAACAAAATAGTGCACTTGTGTGCCTTTTGGACTAATGGAGTGAACTGCACTGCTAAAATAATTTCATAAAAGCAAGATGTGTACAGTGACAACTAGTTAAAGTCAGGATATGTATTAAATAATACACTAAATTCAACATTGTTGTCCCCCCAAGCCTTATAATATATATCCAGTACACTAACACATGTTGCATACACTGTAGAAATATCTGTAAATTAGCATATTTATTCCATATTTTGTGATTCATGTTTTTATTTTAGATTTTCCCCCATTATTTTAGTTTTTTCCCTATTTGAATTGCATCATGGAACCTTGATATTTTCTTCCAACAACTTTTAACCTCAAAAAAGTGACTTTTATTAACATTTTTAATGGTTTGAAGTGATATATTGTCTGGATTGGTGTTGTATATTGTGGTGCAAAAACCTTGTAACAAACTGCCAGTACATTTTCTGTTATTTTTCAGACTTATTTCTCTTTATATTATTTCTTATACATTATATTATTTCAAACTACTAAAATTAAACTGTAGAGATGAATTTTCAACATCAAAAGACGACCCATAATTCAATTAACAGCTGTAAATAAGCTGAAAACACTTGTGAATCAGAAAACACAGAAACTGTTAATTAACAGATATGTTTTACAGTGTATGATCATTCTGTGATATCTAAAAGAAAAAAAGGAAGTCGCATATAGCATTGAACCAACACCAGTGTAAGTATTGTCTGATTTTTGAGTGAACTGTCTCTTTAAGAGTGGCACGGGACAGTTGCTGTTGGGATAGCTTGCAACTGGGCCAACCCCAGTGCTCTGATTTTAGCATTCCACATGGTAGGCACTGAGATCACATTACTGTATACTGCCATTTGATAAAAGATCCTCACAAAAGCATCTTGGCAAAGGAGCATGACGCATTGATCCCACAGCTTAAAGCAAATAAGCACAATCTGGTGCTGCCCTATTTTATCTTATTTAGAGGTGACTTGGAGATCTGCTATTTTTATGCATTTCTTTATACAGAGCAAATCAAAAGAGAATGAGTCAAATTAATTAGTGATCGACAATATATTGACTAATAATTTAATAATAATTTAATTGATTTTTACATTTAGTCATTTAGCAGACGCTTTTGTCCAAAATGACTCACCTCTGTAATTGTCTGATTTTTTTATATATCAGACAATATTTTTGCATCAGGGCCTCACGGTGGCGCAGTGGGTAGCACGTTCGCCTCACAGCAAGAAGGTCGCTGGTTCGAGCCTCGGCTGGGTCAGTTGGCGTTTCCTTGTGGAGTTTGCATGTTCTCCCCGTGTTGGCGTGGGTTTCCTCAAGGGTGCTCCGGTTTCCCCCACAAGTCCAAAGACATGCGGTACAGGTGAATTGGGTAAGCTAAATTGTCCGTAGTGTATGTGTGTGAATGAGAGTGTGTGGATGTTTCCCAGTGATGGGTTGCAGCTGGAAGGGCATCCACTGCGTAAAACATATGCTGGATAAGTTGGCGGTTCATTCCGCTGTGGCGACTCCAGATTAATAAAGGGATTAAGCCGAAATGAAAATGAATGAATGAATTTTTGAATCATTTTGGATGATCAGTTCAAAGAATTAATTCCAAAATCGGACAAATGTTGGTTGCATAGTGTGCATTACGTGAATTAAAAAGTTTTGTATACATTCTGAGTAAATATTGTGTAAATATTTATATCAAGTATTTAAAGAAAACCCTCATGCAGCGCTTTGTGCCTGCTTAGAATTCGGTGCAAAGCTGAAATGCAGCATAAAAGCCAGACAAAATTAAATACTTAATATTAAAAACTAAAACCCAGATCAGTCCTTATTATAATAGAGCCCAGTTAAAGGGACAGTTCACCCACAAAATCTGCCATCATTTACTTACCTTGTCTTTTTCCAAACCAGTTTAAGGTTTTTTGTTCTGTTGAATACAAAAGAACATATTTTGAAGAATGTTGGAAACCTCTACCATTTTCCTACTATGGATGTCAGTGGTTACAGGTTTCAAAGATTATTCAAATTATCTTCTCTTTTTTATCTCCTTGATCAGTAAGGTTTAATATCTAAATATCTAAACAATATTTATTTGAATAGAATTTTTTGTATGTTAGTACAAAAATGTATGTTTAAATGTTTTGTAAGCTTAAATGACAGTACTCTTAATTTAACATGGTTGTGCTAAATAAAAGTATAATTAGCTTAAAAACTTTACTGGCACAAAACCTGTGGTAGTATATATTGACTTTATATCAGTATTTGACATTCTGTTTTAAGGAGATCAGCATTAGCTTTTAATAACGTTTGATCTATAAAAGTTTCAATTAACTTGAATCCCCTTGAATGGTTTTCTCACTTTAGCAGGTCTGGGTGGTATGTCTGGTGTAAAAAAGTCATTCTCGCCATGTTCTGAGTATCAAGTCTCTAACGATACAGCACCAAAGCTCTTCCCTGCTATATATTTATCCATAGTTTCTCAACTGCAAACTTGAATTTACTTGTAGCCTGGCTTTACAAGACTAATGTACTTGTGCCAGCAGTCTGTGGTTCAGTGGGTATAAGCAGTTCCCCCTTTAGCGATGCAGTCCATTACCACATCCCAACATAATAGATATGCTGCAGTGTGCTTTTCCAAAATGTACTACTTTTTTCTTGCCCAGATTAGATTTGATGTGTGTATGACAGTGTAATCTTTCTCAGTTTAGTATGAGTGTGAGATCTTGCTTTGCCACTTAAGAGTTGCATATAATGAAGCTCTTTGTACTCTGTAGTGCCACACAATCCCTCATACAGTGTAATCTAGGAATTCACCATTTTGATGCTGAACTGGTAGAGAAAAGATTTTAAAAATAAAGAAAACATAAAACGGGAGATTGATAAGGGGGCAATTGTGCCACTGTGTAAGTGGGCACTAGTTCAGTTCTTGCAGATGACTATATAAAATACTGTTGTACAGATAATACTGAAAAAGTCCATAGGGTTTTTTCACAAACCTAAAGGGATAGTTGACCAAAAAACATTTGCTGTTAATTCAGAATTTTGAAATGTTGTTAATGTAAAAAATGTAGGCGACTCTTTCCTGTAGTAGAACATTAAAGAAGATTCTTAGCTAAAATTGTGATCTGTTGTGATTCATAAAAAGTCAATGGAGTGAAAAAAAACATATGCAGCCAAAACAAAATTAATTCTCATGGTACTTGGTGATTTATTGAGGTATAAGAAACACAATTATTACATTTAATCAGTAGGCCCAGCAAAAGGCATGGTGTAATAGTAATAATAATGTGATAATGTTCATTTTCTTACATAGACCTCATTGTATCTTCAGAAGTTTTGGGTTATATTTTTATTTCCTGCATCTTGTATGGCCTGAAGGTGAGTAAAATAAACCAACTTTTTTTATTTGCATTTTTGGGTGAACTATCCCTTTAAGAGCATAATGCAGATCAAATAATAAAAAATATTGTTGTTGTTTTTTTTTTTTTCAAATAAATTTTTCAGTTCATTATGATGATATTTTATGCTGTTTGATAATATTTTATGCTATTTTATGCTTTTTATTTATTCATACATAACATAAATATTCATTTTATTTTTATTTCATCCAGGATAGTCAGATAATAATATTACATAAGACATGAATGCATAAAAATATTTAGTTCTCCTTACAAATTAATAGATCAACCCAATACATCAGTAAATACATCGACTCAGACATTTGGACAGTACAGGAACTAAATGGTTTTTAATTATGATTAGAAATTAAATGAAAATTTACACAAACACAATTTTTATTTGTACCATATATAGCACAGTTGGGTGGCTATTAAATAATGGATGGCTTTTAGATATTCACATATGTAAATACACTGGAAAAATATGATTCGTTGAATTTACTCAATTTTTTTAAGGTAACTAGTTGCAAAATATTTCATTCATTCATTTTCATTTCGGCTTAATCTCTTTATTAATCTGGGGTCGCCACAGCGGAATGAACCGCCAACTTATCCAGCATATGTTTTACACAGAGGATGCCCTTCCAGCTGCAACCCATCACTGGGAAACACCCATACACACCTATTCACACTCATACACTATACGGACAATTTTGCTTACCCAATTCACCTATAGCGCATGTCTTTGGACTGTGGGGGAAACCAGAGCACCCGGATGAAACCCACACAAACATGCAAACTCCACACAGAAATGCCAACTGACCCAGCCGAGGCTCAAACCACCGACCTTCTTGCTGTGAGGCAAGACCGCTACCCACTGCGCCACCGTGCTGCCCTGCAAAATATTTATATGGGCTAAATTCAAACAAACAAATTAAATTTAATAATGTTCAAATTCGTTTGTTTGTTAAAATTCAGCCCATATAAATTGTTTGCAACCTGTTACATTTTTAGTAAAGTTAAAAGTAAAAAATGTGTAAATCCAATGAATCGTTTTTTTCAGTCTACATTGAATAAGCATGTTTATTTTTAATGTTTTTTTATGCTTTTTTTTTTTTTTTGCAGATACCACCCCAAGAGCACATGCACTTCCCCCAGAGGACCATTTACTGAGGTTTCTGCTGGGTAATGCAACAATCAGTATAGTATAGTGTGCAAACAGTATGCAAAGAACAGGTATCTGAACAATCCACTTCATTTATTTTGCAACATAAGCAAAAGCAGCACATCTTTTTGACTATATATATGTCTATACATGCACAAGATGCTGGCTCTGTATTACTGTAACACCTGCAGTGAGCCGCTGTGTGGAAGTCACAGAGAAACCCAAGATGTTTTCCCAACATGATCGTGTCCATGGCCAAACGCACAACTGAGAACCAACGCAAGTGCTATACGTTTATACAGTGTACTTTTGTCTAATATGTAATCTAGGGATGCATAAATGTAGAATTTTACACCAGTATTTTTATTTATTTGTTCATGGTTGAATAATGCTGCATAACACATATATTTATCTAAAAAATAACCCTGCTTCTGTCATGATGACTCTAAAAAGATCAGGTATGCATGTGAATATAAATGTGACCCTGGAAAACAAAACCAATTCAAATTTTTAAGTTGTTATTATTAAGGAATAGCTCACCCAAAAATTAAAATGACCTTATTGTTTATTTTCCTCATGTTGTTTCAAACCTAGGGCAGCACGGTGGCGCAGTGGCTAGCACAATCGCCTCACAGCAAGAAGGTCACTGGTTCGAGCCCCGGCTGGGTCAGTTGGCATTTCTGTGTGGAGTTTGCATGTTCTCCCCGTGTTCGCTCCGGTTTCCCCCACAAGTCCAAAAACATGTGGTATAGGTGAATTGGGTAAGCTAAATCATCTGGAGTGTGTGTGATTGATTGTGTATGGATGTTTCCCAGTGATGGGCTGCAGCTGGAAGGGCGTCCACTGCGTAAAACATATGCTGGATAAGTTGGCGGTTCATTCCGCTGTGGCGACCCCAGATTAATAAAGGGACTAAGCCGAAAAGAAAATTATTTAATGAATGAAGGTTTCAAACCTTTATGAGTTTCTTTCTTCTGTTCAGCACAAAAGAAGATATTTTGAGGAATGCTGGGACCCATTGACTTCCATAGGGGAAAAAATAGAAGTCAATGGGTGCATTGACTTAACAGCAGTCACAGCATTTCTCAAAATATCTTATTTTGCGTTGGACAGATGAAAAAAAAAAAAACTCAAATAGTTTTGTAACAAGTGAAGGGTGAGTAAATGATGACAGAATTTTAATTTTTTGGTGAACTATCCCTTTAAGCAGTAAGGCCATTTATCAGTAAAAGTACAGAATAGTTCATGTTGATTCATTGCCAAACATCTGCCAAAGCATTAACTGAAATCGATTTATTTATTTTTCAGAATGCACAACTGTGGCAACCCCTGATTAATAAAGGGAATAAGCCGACAAGAAAATAAATGAATGAATATGAATATATTATAATAATATTTCTAATTATTATTTACTTGATTATATTTTTAATCATATAAATGAAGCTTTGATGAGCATTAGAGAGACAAACGTACAAACCCCAATCGTTTGAGCAACTCTCCGTGTACATAATAAAGAATATAATGCCTGTTACATTTAACACAGTGCTGAATGACTATAAAGCTCTAGAACAACATCTGAAGTAAACAAAGGAAACAATTAAACTCCATTGTGAAGCGCCAGCATCTATATGAATGCATCTTGTACTAACCTGCTTCACCTTGTAGGCAGTGAAGGATCTGCAGACGTCAGTGCGCGAGGCCATCACTTTGCTGAAGGCCATGCTGGGAGAAATGCAGACAAACGCAGAACATGTGCCATCTGTACTCTATTCAATAGTATGCAGGTGAGAAAACACACCAGAAGGGGGCGCAATGACACCAAAGACCAATATAATGGGCAACTTTGGGAGCTTTGCAGACGTGATCATTTAATTTTGATCACTTTCAGAATACAAAATTTCTAAATAATTGACTTCACCCCTTGTCATCAATTATGTTTTCTGAATTAATTATGTCATCAATTATGTTTTCAATTATGTTTAAAAGAAAAAGAAATTCAGGTTTTTGTGGGTAACATTTCAAGTTTTTTTCCCCTCCACATAGTGGGCTTGGTCTATGGTGTTTAGTGGTTTGAACTAAAAAATTGCAGTTTCAATGCAGCTTCAAAGGGTTCTAAAATGATTTATTTTAAAGAACATTACCAATTGTTCCTTCTGTAAGATCATTTTTTCCTTGAAGACTTGAACACTTGAAGCTATAATTGAAACTGCAGTTTGGAAGTTTAAAACACAGAGCACCATAGAAAATCCACTATTTGGAGAACAATCATGCAAACACCATCATTTCTTTTTGTCTGAAGAAAGATTGGATGACGAGGGGGTAAGAAATCTATCAGGACTTTTTCATTCTGGAATTGAATTAATTCTTTAAAGATAATGTGAAGCTAAACATGTGCTCAAAGCATAAAAGCATATTTAGTCCAAAATTAAAACCAATTCTTCTCTTCCAAGGAAAAAGAAAAAATTCACAGAGAGGGAAAAGTCAGCAAAAAGGTAAATATTGCTTGAACAAATACGATATAAGTCTAAATTGTCAATCCATGACACTTTTTCTACATGGATTGTGGTGTAATGGTCA
This sequence comes from Danio choprae, assembly GCA_903798125.1. Lineage (NCBI taxonomy): Eukaryota > Metazoa > Chordata > Actinopteri > Cypriniformes > Danionidae > Danio > Danio choprae. The sequence continues at coordinate 4,017,201 of CAIGQW010054176.1, forward strand.
GTGTTGAAATATCATTTGCTTGGGTTGCAATTCATGAGTCCTGATATTTTTTGAGGTTTTTTTTCTCTCTCTCTCTCTCTCTCTCTCTCTCTCTCTCTCTCTCTCTCTCTCTCTCTCTCTCTCTCTCTCTCTCTCTCTCTCTCTCTTTCTCTCTCTCTCTCTCTCTCTCTCTCTCTCTCTCTCTCTCTCTCTCTGTGTCCCCTTCACATCACTGCCTGGAGCTGACTTGATGTCTTCCAGGAATTAAGCTATTTATGTCAGCCTGCAATCCAGGACTCAGTGTGTATGTGTTTTTATATCTGGGACACGCAAGAGCAAACAAATGATGGAATGTTAAAAGGATTTTTTTTTTGGAAATTGGATTGATTTGGATTGATCACAGGGTGAACTAATATGAGTAGTATTTATTTTTGGGCAGTCAACATGAAAACAAAAGCAAATGGCACTAAACCCATACAAAAATATAATATAATAATATATGCAAATAAGATTTTACAAATCTAAAATATATGTCATATATGTAACATATATTGCAAAATATTGCAAAAATGTCCATTTACATATATATTTTTTTCAATCATTAGAATTACAAAAATGTACATATATATATATATGCTTAGCATGCCTGTTATGTCTTGTCGTCTTGTCATCCTAGTTGTAAGAGCAACTTGACTTCTAGTTGATCATTTGAAAAAGTGGCAGAAGGTAGATTTTTCCAATAAATCATTCATTGAACTACATCCCAGTCATTACAAACACTGCAGAAAATCTATTGGAACCTACATGGACCCAAGAATCTCACAGAAATCAGTCAAGTTTAGTGAAGGGAAAATTATGGTTTGGGGTTACGTTCTGTATGGGGACTTGCAAGAGTGCATCTGCAGAGTGGATGGCAACATCAACAGCCTGAGACATTTGTGCTGCCCATTACATTACAAACCACATGAGAGGCCAAATTCTTCAGAAGGATAGCACTCCTTCTCATACTTTAGCCTCCACATCAAAGTTCCTGAAAGCAAAGAAGGTCAAGGTGCTCCAGGATTGGCCAGCCCAGTCACCAGACATGAACATTATTGAGCATGTCTGGGGTAAGATGAAGGAGGAGGCATTGAAGATGAATTCAAAGAATCTTGATGAGTCCTGCAAGAACGCTTTCTTTGCCATTCCAGATGACGTTAGTAATTTATCAAGTTATTTGAGTCATATTGTATATATGCAGTTGTCCAAGCTCATGGAAGTCATACACAATATTAATTATTTTTCCACTGCACCATGACTTTCTTTTCTTTTCTGTACATTAATTCATATATATGCTTAGCCACGCCCCTCCAACCATTAGTGTGCTGCAAGTGAAAGATGGGAGGAGGAGCCCAAAAATAAAACCCCGCCCCCTTCTTAATATTTATTTCGGTTGAAAATACTAAAATACATACTGAAATTTGAAAATAAATTACTGATACATGCTGAAATAAAAATCTGAGTTTAAAGCATTTAAGTTTTTTTAAGAAAATGACAATTTGTCAGCATAACAGAAGTTTTCACTTGTGATTGGCAATCAGGTTCATCTACCAAATATTGATTTCTGAACTATTCTGAAGGTAAAACCCTTGCATTTCGTTGTTTATTCATTAATATAAACATGTCTGAAAACATGGCACTTTTTTGCTATTTTATGCAAAAGAAATATACTATAACTATATCCGATATACAGAAACCTTTTTTTTTTTGAAGAGTTCAGAGGCAAAAAAGTGCCGTCTGAATTTTTCAGACTCCCGTGTGTAGGTTCAGTAATTTAATTTTATGATAAAGAATCGTTTTGTTTTTTTTATTGTCTTTAAAGTGCAATAACAGAACATAAATATAGGAGCCTGAAAAAAATGCATTCATAAAATCATTTTAGGATAAAATTTCAGATGGCACTTTTGCAACTTATTTATTAGTTTATTGGTTAAATTAACATTTTTAACTTTTTACACTGCCCAAATTGTGTAAATTCTGTCTACTGACACAGAGCTGTCAGCTGACAACAGGAAGGAGACACTGGCATTACTCAGCCAGTTATTAAGCTCCTAAACAGAAAAAAAAAACATTTATGTAACCCTTCCTAACAATGACCAGGTGGTAACTGTCCCGTTATAGCCAGAGTTAGTGTGTCTGTGAGGTGACAACATGAGGCACAGGAACAGAGGAGCCAGACTTCCAGGAAAGCTCTCATTCTGGGAGAAGAGCTCAAAGAGTTATGCCACAGACTGGAGAGCCTTATTCACATAATACAGCTCAGTATATGAGGACTGTTTCCAGCTCAGTTTGACCCTTTAGACTGCATTGTGTGTGGGAGATTAGCGCAGCAGAAGTGAGTGCTAGTATCAGAGTAAATCTGTATGAACAGAGCTGCGAAAGAAAGCAATGTGATCAAATGCCTTTTTTCTGCAAATCCACTTCAGATCTCGTTGAATACTGGGTCGTGTCAAACTCTTGTTGCTATGTGGAGTTTTTACAAGCACTTTTCCAAGAAACTGAAGAAGGGGACTTATGCTGTGGGAATGTCTGCTTAGTGTCTGAATATATTTCTGCTTAATGTTGTAGCTATTTTCAGGACTGATGAATGTGAGCTGTGCAGTTTTATCTTTTGGAGCTTCTTCTGAGTTTGTTTGGCACACTCAAAAAAAAAAAATCATTGGACTAACTCAATTTGGTTAAGGGCAGTTTTTCAATCCAATAAATGTTTAATGCCAACTCAAAAATAAGAATTAACAGTATGAAATACAAAAAAAAATGTTTACTGTTTAATTAATTAAAAATCATTCATTCATTCATTCAATGCTCCTAACATTACTCCCAATCCTATAAGCCTATCATGATTAAAAGTTTCCAATACTGAATTCTCATTGTCATGCCATGCCATACCATCTGCTCTGTGTGTTTTCATCAAAGCCTCGTCATATAACAATATGCATCTTCCTGAATGCATCTGAAGGTGATAAGAGATCAGAATAAATACGGCCATTCCAGCACAGCAACCTCCATCTCTCCACAGAGAGTCCAATGACGCAAGTCTCTCTGACAACTTTCCACATCAATCAACTGCACCGTTCACAGGTTTGTCAAGCCCTCCGCCAATCCAACCTCCCCCCCCCCACCCGTTTATCCCCATGCCAACAGACAGGATAGCACAGGGTCGGGCTTCTCTCACTATTTTTAACAGAATTTCAGAGAAGCGTCTGGAATTCTGATTGTAGCCCAGAGCACTTTGTTCCTGTGTTTCTGATGTCACAGCTGGTGCCACTGTCTTAATTTGGTAAAAAGTTCAGGGTGGGACGCTGGTCACTTAGGTTTTGAGAGCAAAGAGTGTCCAGACTCACTCGAGGGACTTATACTGCCACAGGAACTGAAGGGAGGAGAGATTAATGGAGCTTTGGAACTAAGGTAACTCTCTGCTTGATGTTTTGGTTGATGAGCTTTTGTAATTCTTGAGCTTTTAATTGCAGTTGCTGAACCTCAGGAATCTCCAGTTGAGGTTTGTGGATGCTGGGATCTTTTTGTGCACTGATTGTTCTTTTAAATGTAGTCATAAAGGTCTGAAAAATGTGTTAAGCATCAAAATATGAGCTTCGTTTGATCATACAGGTTAATGTTTGATGAGTGTTATCTGTTAGTAATCTAATAATTGAAGCATAACATGTTGCAGCTTTGCATTTTATAGATGAGTGTTGTATTGTTGATTTGTTTTTAAATAATTAAAACTAAAATATTTATGTAATTGTTTTAAATGTAAATAAATCTGTTCTTTGTTTAAATAAATCTATTGATGTTGCCTTGGCTAAACAAAATATGTTTTAGTTTGTTTTGCACTGTATAAAATTGCTGGATTCCACACAGGTCCTTCATGTTGTCCCAGCACAAATTAATTATGTTAACTTAATCGTTTTTACTAACTCAAGTGGATTCAACATAAAACAGTTAGGTTGTCCCAAAAACAACTTTGTTGTTAGTGTTGTTTCAACTCATTTTATATGAGTAGTTTGAACAAGCAGCAAAAGTCATTTTTGAGTGTAATAACAAAATGTCAAATTGAGTAATTTTAGTCATTTGAATATCTTTTAGTAATTTATTCATTAAAACAGAACTGAAATGAATATTTGGTAAGCAAAACTTTTAAAAAAAAGTTCTAAAATGAGTATACCTAGGATAATACATAAAAATTAAAGCTTGAACAGAAAAGATGAATAACAAAAACTAGAAAAATGACAAGCACATGATAAAATTTGCCGTAACAAAAAAAAATGTAACAAAAGCTTAACAACAAAACATTATTCAATGTCAATAATTTAATTTTAAAAAATCCTTTATTCATGTATAAATTATACATTAAAACTGTTTTGATTAAAACAACAAAATGTAAATGTGATTTGACCTCTTTGTTGTGTATATAAAATTATACATTTCTTTTTTGTTAAATGTGCTTGTACTTTATATATTTCATATTATTTATTTTTCTGTTAACCACTTTATGTCAAGTTCAAATCTTGGCCAGTCAAGAAATTCTCACTCCTTAAGAAATGATGAGAACAATGAGAGGACAAGTAAAATATTTTTCCCCCCCTTTCTGGAAAATTTATTTAAACAAAGTGTTTTCATGTGTGTCTCTCTCTCATTCTCAGTGTTTTTTTCACAGGTTGTTTCCTCTCTCTATGCCGTGTCCATCTCTGTCTCTCAGTGAAATGCCTTTTGGCCGCAGGCCCACCTTTCACAGACACATTTGCACCAAGGTGTTGCTGGCAGAGGGCAGAGAGTCGCCCTTCACCGAGCACTGCCGCAACTTCGAGAAGAGCTACAAGGTGAGAATTAGGGTGTTTTTCAAGTCTGACAGGTTTGTCAGATAAAAATGTCTTATTGCTCTGTATGAGTGTGAACGTTGCATCTGAATCTTAATGCAAACTGAACCATTAGACTGAGACCATTGGAAAGATGGGTCTCAGTCTGATTCCAAACAAACTGCTATAGTTTGACTGAAAATATGAAAGCAAACAAACCAAAAATACTATAGAAATTAGAGCATTCTCAAGCATGCCTGTTTATTTATTTATTTTTATGGTACTGGTGTTGCCTGTTATTTCAACACAAGTGTATTTACTAGAAGCAGATGTTCATCTGTGTGTGTAACAGAGGAATTCCTGGCACGTTTGGACTTCTTTACAAATTTTATAAACTCTTCTCAAGTTCTCAGCTGATATATAATACCATGGCATGCACATACAGTACACATCAATACAGGAAACATAAAAATGCTCATTGAGCTATTTCACAGCACTATTTTATTGTATTTATGAGGTAACTTACTGGCACTGTTGCCAGCAAGTTACCGCAACTGCCCCTTTACAGTAACTTACATGTAATGTGTTTTACAGTAGCAGGGCCCTATACCACAATTTCATTTTACAGTAAAATAGCCTTACCACAACTTCTTTTTATTGTATAATGCACTTTACAACATTTTAATTTTACAGTATGACAATTTTTACAGTACTTTTACTGTGATTTATTAAAATTTTACACTAGCAGTCCAAAACCTTTATTTTTAGTATTTTTTCATTACTGTCTCATTTTTGTCTTCAACTACAGTATCAGTACTTGATTGCTTTGATTACAGTAGAATACAGCAGAAACCTAATATAGCAGTAAGTTACTGTAAAATGACCCACAATGCAGGGCATTGTGACAGGACAGTAGTGAACTGTAAAGAATGTATGTAGTATTTTACTGGGCGTTTTTACAGTAAATAACTGTAAAATTGCAGCAAAGTCTAACAGACAGGTTAATTAATGTACATGCTAGAAAATGCAGTTTCTACCTTTTCTATCTTTTAAATCTCGTTTGTTTAAAACATAAACATAGTGTGAATGAAATAGAGAATTAAATACTTCTTCATGGGCCTCACAGTGGCGCAGTGGGTAGCACGTTCGCCTCACAGCAAGAAGGTCGCTGGTCGCTGGTTCGAGCCTCGCCAGTTGGCGTTTCTGTGTGGAGTTTGCATGTTCTCCCTGTGTTGGCGTGGGTTTCCTCCGGGTGCTCTGGTTTCCCCCACAAGTCCAAAGACATGCGGTATAGGTGAATTGGGTAAGCTAAATTGTCCGTAGTGTATGAGTGTGAATAGGTGTGTATGGATGTTTCCCAGAGATGGGTTGCAGCTGGAAGGGCATCCGCTGCGTAAAACATATGCTGGATAAGTTGGCGGTTCATTCCGCTGTGGCGACCCCAGATTAATAAAGGGACTAAGCCGAAATGAAAATGCCCCCACAAGTCCAAAGACATGCGGTATAGGTGAATTGGGTAAGCTAAATTGTCCGTAGTGTATGAGTGTGAATGGGTGTGTATGGATGTTTCCCAGAGATGGGTTGCAGCTGGAAGGGCATCCGCTGCGTAAAACATATGCTGGATAAGTTGGCGGTTCATTCCGCTGTGGCGACCCCAGATTAATAAAGGGACTAAGCTGAAATGAAAATGAATGAATGAATACTTCTTCATTCCCTATATGCACTCTAAACAATGTTTCCCTCAAATTTGGGGTCTCGTTATATAATATACAGTGCATATATCAATTATTTCATTGATCATGCATATTTTATATCCCAGTCTCTTCAGACAGAAGTCCAAAGGCTGAAGGATGAGGTTCAGGAGATGCACAGAGACCTGACAAAACATCACTCTCTCATTAACACGGACACCATGGATGAGATCCTGGAAAGATGTCTGCTCATAGACGAACAGATTGCGTCTCAGTACTCTTCTGTACAGACCCAAAGGGCCGTATTTGAGGAGGTGAGTCTAAAATATAATTCCTGCAAACACATATTATTCTTTCAAAACGCAAGCACGCCTTAGAGTATTCTGGATGTGTTCTTAGATATGGGACGTGACCTTTCAAAGAGTAACCGATGAGCAAGAGATTTATGAAGGTGAGAAAAACCAACACATTGTCTGTGCTGCCTCGGGGTTCATTTTACCCTGCATGCTAAGCTGTTTATTTCACACTAATTAGTGAACTAATTCATTTGCTAATTACAGCGCAGCTTCATGACCTTCTGCAGCTGAAGCAAGAAAACTCCTACTTGACGACTATCGCACGGCAAATTGGACCCTACATCTTATCCATAGCAAAAGTGAAAGAGCGTCTAGAACCCAGGTTTTTTTTGCTGTTTTAAATATTCATGTTTCAGATTTGAATATTTTACTTCTGCATTCCATTTGCTTAATGGATTAGTTCACCCAGAAATGAATATTCAGTCATTATTTACTCAAGCTGGTGCTGTTTCAATGCCATACACCTTCTCTTTTTTTGTATCACACAAAGGAAACGTTTTTAAATAGGTCCTGCTCACGCTTGTAGATATAATGGCAGTAAACAGCTATTAAAAGCTATTAAAGATGTTAAAATTGTTGCAAAGTGGCCCAAATTTACGTTTCTATTAAGAAATATTTGGTACTGATTTCCAGGTTTTTATTATTTTTGATTTCACAAAAGCATTTTATATTAAATATATCTGTAATTTGTTTTCTCTTATTACTTTAATACATTTTAATTAATAAATAGTTATCAAAACAATTGTTAAATTCAATGCTGCTAAAATGTTGCATACATGTAATTACAAAGCAGATTATGCATAAACTATATACTGTACATTTGAAAACAAAATGATTAGCCCTCCTGTGAAATTGTGATTATTTATCATTTTTTTCTCAAGTGATGTGTAACAAAGCAAGAAGTTTTCATAGCATTCTATTTTTCTTCTAGAGAAAGATTTATTTATTTGAGTCTGGCTGTAATTATATTCATATCAAAATAACTATTAAAATACACTCAGAAAATGATGTTTGCTGTTTGTTCAAACTACGTATTTAAAATGAGCTTAAACAAAACATTTCTTTGAGTTTATTTTGAGACAACTTAATTGTTTTACGTTCAGTCCACTTAAATTAGTAAAAACTAATAAGTTAACTTAATTCCTTCATGTTGTCACCAAGGAACCCAGCCTTTTTTGTACAGTGTATTATGTACTGTCATCATGGCAAAAACTAAATCAATTTGTTATCAGATATTAGAAACTATTATGTTTTAAAGTAAGTTGAAGAAAATCTTCTCTCCTTTAAACAGCAATTGGGAAATATTTGAAAAAGAATTCAAATTTGACAGAAAGGCTAATAATTTTGTCTTCAACAAGAATAATTTTATTACTTTCGTGATTTCAATTACACGAATATGCTTTTTGATTACTAAAATGTCATTTAACTGTTAAAAAGAAAAACAATTTTGGACATTTTTATTAATCTTCATGCCATTTTTGCCCCCTGTTCAATTTTGGACCCTGATTCCAAGTGTTTTGGGGGTAAACGAAGGTCTTATTATTACTAAACATCTGAGTCACTCAAAGAAAGCACACAACTGCACTATTTTTTTATATAAATAAGCCAAGAAAACCAAAGTATAAATGTGTGAACGCGCCCTTAATATTTTTGCTATATAAATAATCATTGCTTTATTTGAAATAGTTGAACATTTTAGTTTTTAAGCACTATGATATTGTTGTATTCACAGATTTCAAAAGCCTGAGGATGACTCCATTGACACTACAGTGAAAATCCACGAAGACCAGATCAGGTGATGAATTTGATGCTACTGCAACTCAGCTCAAAGTGCATATATTAAAACAATATAAGACAGAATGATACATTATTTCTTTCACCAGCTGCAACAAGAAGAGCTGCTCAGACAGAGACTCAGACAGCTCGCTTATCCTGCGGTCGACCAGACGTTGCTAAAGAGAACTGACTTCTGTTGGCAAGAAAAGCAGATTAACATTTCAGAGACCTCTCGTGGCAAAGAGCTGCCACTATAGAGCTGTGCGTTTGGATGACGGTGGAAACTGACTGCATATGTGGCATGTGCTAGATGTCAACACATGAACATGGGGCTTTACAGTAACTGAAACATAAAACATGAATGGAATATTAATAATAACGTTCTGGACCTTCGATATAAACCGGTTGAACCGGATGGCTTGTAACGTTTTGCAGGCTGTTGGATTGTAACTTTTCTTTTTTTCTCATTGTTTTTTTTTTATATTTGTGTGTGTGTGTTGTTATTGTTTACTGAAAACAATTATTAATCATGTTTGGTTATTGAAATAACACTGAATTAAAAATGCATTAAAGCTAAAACTAAAAACTAATAACATGACAATTTCCATTATGTTACTGAAATGGAAATTTAAAACATATATAAAAAAACGAGAAATCAATAAATACTGATTATACACAAAACTAACATAGAGACAAAATTAATATTAAATGTTTAAACCTAAAGATTACAAATATTAAATTTATATATTTTTTATTATATTTAAAATATTGCATCGCATTTTCTTTTCGGCTTAGTCCCTTTATTAATCAGGGGTTGCCACAGCGGAATGAACTGCCAACTTATCCAGCATATGTTTTACACAGCGGATGCCCTTCCAGCTGCAACGTATCACTGGGAAACACCCATACACTCTCATTCGCTGTGGCGACCCCTACTTAATAAAGAGACTAAGCCGGAAAGAAAATGAATGAATGCAATATTTTAAATATAATTTTAAAAATATATAAATGTAATATTTGTAAATAATATAAAATCTATATTTAAGTAATTAGGAAAATATATATATATATATATATATATATATATATATTACCTAATTCGAAGCAAAAATGCATTCTCTTCATAGCAATAAATCAACGCACTTAATTTTAACAATATAATTTTTGACCTAAACTAAAACTGTTAATTTATTATTACCATTTCCCCCCCAGTGTAACCTCTTTTTTGTTGTTTGTCTTTCATTCATTCATTTTCATTTTGGCTTAGTCCCTTTATTAATCTGGGGTTGCCACAGCGGAATGAACCGCCAACTTATCCAGCATATGTTTTACGCAGCGGATGCCCGTCCAGCTGCAACCCATCTCTCGGAAACATCCATACACACCCATTCACACACATAAACTACGGACAATTTAGCTTACCCAATTCACCTATACCGCATGTCTTTGGACTTGTGGGGAAAACCGGAGCACCCGGAGGAAACCCACGCCAACACAGGGAGAACATGCAAACTCCACACAGAAACGCCAACTGACCCAGCCGAGGCTCGAACCAGCGACTTCTTGCTGTGAGGGGAACGTGCTACCCACTGCGCCACTGTGAGGCCCGTTGTTTGTCTTTATATAAGTAATTCTCCAATGAGCTTTTGACTCTTATTTACAAAATAAAAACTTGCTCTTGGCTCTTAATGACAAAATAAAAACTTGACATAAACTCTTCAAAACTATGACATCATCAGCTGACCACAACAAGTTCTCTTTATCTATTCTCACCTGTCTGCTTCATTTGTTACTGACTAGACAGCTGTCAATAACTTCGTTTTGTCTCTCTCAATGGTCATATTGGTTTTCTATCTAATTACACTGTTTATTTGGTATTTGTGTTATTTAGCGTGAATGAAACATACTCTTTGACTAGTCAAACGTTTTTTTTTGTACTAGGACCCTTCAGTGCATCCTTTCTTTGATGTTTTTCCGCACCTTTACGCTTGGTTCAACAATGAATAGATCAGCGCTTTCTAATACCAGACTAACCTTGTAAATAAATGAAACTACAGAGCCACGTCTCTCTATACATAAGGTGAATATTGTGACAGTGTTTAGATACACAGATGAAAAGACAGAAACGGGGTCACAGCGACCTTCAAGAGTCCGTGAAAGTTCAGATATTTGTTGACAGCAATTTGCGAGTGGGGTTAATGCATGAATGAATGAATGAATGAATGAATGAATGAATGAATGAATGAACTCCAGCGCCATACAAGGTCTTCATACATGCACACGTGCCTAGTTATATTTACTCAAAGACCCAAGAGGTTAAATGCTTACATAGTTGTAAACAGCATGGTTTAATTTTTCTGCCACAATCTACAAGTCAGGCGTTAATCATATCCTATGACAGAATCCTGCCAATATCTGTACTGACATAAATACTGCAAACAAACAAACAAAAAACAAAACAAAACAACGATATTTAATAAAGGACATAACTATACCTCAGCTTACGTCTTCATTTGCATCATCTTCCTGAATGAATCGGTGTCGTCGGTGAATGACTCAATGATCGATAAAGATATTCAATGAACCACACACTACTCTAGGCTACTGAAATACATGTGGTACAATATAGTAAAAGTATGATAGTGGGCAGTTTTGAATACTGCAATTGACTGTACGAATGAATGAGTTGTTTTTAGGAATGAATCATTTGAGGGAATCATTCATCTTGAGGTAGCGCTGCACTTTAGCAGAACGCTATTTCTAGCATGGCTTATGAATCATTTGGGTGGAACATTTTAATAAGTTGTTTGCTTGTTTCTAACATGATTTACCACTGTTAAAATCTTTCAATATACTACAGTAGCCTAAAGTGGCAGGTTATATTCGGTTCTAGCGTTTTTTATAAAGTGCTGGCATAGTTTCTAGCATGATTTAACTCATTATAAACATTGTTTACATGTTGCTAGCAAGTTTCTAACATGTTCAACACTTTTACATCTTAACACCGATTGTTCTATCCTTGCATGTTGTTAGCATGTTTTAGAATGATTTAGCACTTTGTGGTGTTCTGTTTAGTGTGCTGCTAACTGCTTAAATGTTTTTTAACTATTTAATTACTAATTTAATTACAGTAATTTGATTAAATTGCGGGCCTCGCGGTGGCACAGTGGGTAGCACGATCGCCTCACAGCAAGAAGGTCGCTGGTTCAAGCCTCAGTTGGGTCAGTTGGCATTTCTGTGTGGAGTTTGCATGTTCTCCCCGTGTTGGCGTGGGTTTCCTCCGGGTACTCCGGTTTCCCCCACAAGTCCAAAGACATGCATATAGGTGAATTGGGTAGGCTAAATTGTCCAGGTGTATGTGTGTGAATGGGTGTGTGTAGATGTTTCCCAGTGATGGGTTGCAGCTGGAAGGCCATCCGCTGCGTAAAACATATGCTGGATAAGTTGGCGGTTCATTCCGCTGTGGCGACCCCAGATCAATAAAGGGACTAAGCCGAAAAGAAAATGAATGAATGATTAAATTGTTATAATGTCTCAAACATAAGTCACTTGTCGCCACCTATAGGCATAGGCTTCAGGTAATCTGAAGTGGTTTGGTGAACTGCATTGCTTGGGGTAAAAACAACAATGCCGCCATCTTTGATTTCCTAATTATTGTTTTTATTTTCATCACTGTTTTGTATTTGTGCTCATGTCTGTCATCACACCGACATGTTTATCTGTTAGGGTTATGCAAAAAGTACATACCTGTCCATTATGTTGTGAGAAATGTGACGGAGTGTAACTATGTTCCAGTATGCCATTGCTAAAAAATGTACAATACTCTTTCATTTTCAAATATAGTTTACACTTTATAATAACTTTCATTGACAAAACCAAAATCATTACATTTTATAATGCAAAACAGTTCGGATAACGAATAATATCAGGAAACATGAGATCATATATTATTATTATTAAATGTAATATATTTACATCTAATATAATTACATTTCAGTGTATTTATTAAATGAAGGCCATATACAAATGAATGTGTGTTAATGATTTCCTAAAGAAAGTTATTATAAAGTGTCTCAAATTAACATTTGTCAAAGGGCAACAAGACATCACAGATAAGCAAGTAAACAAAAAACTATGAGAACAGTTATAAAGCTCTTTCCCCAAATGGGAAAAACATTGTCATCAACTTTGGATTCAGTGATGAGTTCAACTCAGAAGGCAAAAAGGAGAGCTCTTATATATTGTACAAAAATAGCATGTGTAAAAAGGAATCAGTCATTTTCAAAATCTGTCCATCCAACGGTGACTGTCACTCTTTCTGTCCCAGTTTTTTTTTTTTCTTGCATTTAAAGTTTATTTTCCATAAAACATCTCCAGAAGAAGTTCCTCCATGTTGACCGCACCAATGACGGGTTTGAAGAAGAGCCCAGCCACTACATTGGCGTTGATGGATCTCAGCATGGAGAGAGCGAGGAAGAGTTTGGCGAATCTTGCACTGTCCCCGCGGTGAATCATTTTGACATATTCATTAAGTGCCTGGTTTGCCTCGCTCTGCAGGGCCTGGATGTAATGTTGACACTGCAGCCCAGCAACATCTGAGAACAAGAGATTGAGAGAAACTTGTTATATTGTATCCCAGGAATATTTGGATGACATGACATTACCCTCATTAAACCGATTCATTTTTACTAACTGTATATTAGATTAGCATTCTCGATTTCTTGGGAAGAATTTATGATAAATAAGTCATGAATCTTATTTGATTTATACATTACCATAGGTTTTTGTTCAGTTGAATTTATATATATATATATATATATATATATATATATATATAATTAACCTACTATAACATGTATATGTTTATTATGTCAATATTAAAAGAGAGAATATTTTTATCACTGATATTTTTCTAATTATGTGTATTTTTGGTGGTGTTGGCTAAATCTAACAGTAAATGTAAAAAAGGTATTAGTACAATTTATTATTATTATTATTATTATTATTATTATTATTATTTATGAAAAATAATAATTACTAAGTGATTCATGTTTGAGAAAATTAACATTATGATCAACTACTGTCCAAAGTCAGGTATTCTTCTTCCTATTATTATTATTATTATTATTATTATTATTATTATTATTATTATTATTAACTTCATAAAAGTTCAGAAATATTAATAATAATAAATGTAAACAAGTTAAAGTTAAAAGTAACATATTTATTATTGTTGTTGTTTTTTATTATTAATATTTGATTAATTATTTTTACTAATTAGAGAATTAAATTCTAAAGAGTTAACATTTAAAACAACAACGAACTGTCCACATTAGTGTATTTTAAAAAAAATAATTCAATGTGAGAAAAAGTAAACTAATTAAACTATGAACTATCCAAATTCGTGTCTTCTTGTAGTTACATTTAACAATCCCAACGTGACTCGCATAAAACCACCTCATTTTAAACTGAAGTGTCCTGTCTCAGGTATACGCCAACAGGAGAGCAGCATCGCGTCTCACCTGGGTTGAACAGAATGGCCCCTTTCAAGTACGCGTACTCCTTAGTGCTTATGTCCAGTCCCCAGCATTTCCTCAGAAACATTTTAATACCCTGCACGTCGGTTAGCGCCACTCCGCCGTGGTGGCTCTGGTTGTCCTGCTTGTCCTGTCCGCTCGTTAAAATCCGCTGCAGCATGCTGGGCTCCGGCGTCTCCGAAGTCTCGAAGTCGATCCTGTCCTGCGCCATCCCGAGCACCAGCAGCGGTGCCCAGCCGCTCCGCACCAGCGTGTGCTGATCGTCCGACGGCAGCTCGCGGAAGCACGGGACGTTCTTCACGAACTTCAGAGTCTTGACCAGGACGGCGGAGGCGGCTTTGCATGTAGTTTGAGGGGAGCGCAGGGACACTTTTCTCTTGGAGCCGCAGGCACAGGCGCGCATGGACACGGCGAGCCTCGGGGCGCGCGGCTGGTTCCCGAGTTGCGCAGACTGACTGTCGTTCTTTAAGATGCTGTATAAGATGCTGTTCTGCCGCCGCTCGCTGCTGCAGTGGCAGCCGCTGTCAAGGTAAGCCATCCCCGCGGTGCTGCTTATGTTTCGTTGCTGAAACTGTGCTGAGCTGCACGCTTGGAGATGTCCATGCACGGCTGTGGTCTGTGGTACCGTCCACCCAAATGGCAAATAGTTTAGAGTTTTTAAAGAGCACACAGGACGCCTCCCACTGTCTCTCTCCGATGCACACATAGGGGGCGATGTAGTCTCTGTGTAATGTGTTAATGTGGTGTGTGGGTTTGTGTACTGAATGTCATGGGCAACACATTTTCCCACCAAAATAGTAAAATATATAATTGGCTACTTTTAGAGGTTCACCTTCATGAATAAATAATAATAATAATAATAATAATAATAAAATATATATATGAATAATAAAATAAAATGTTTTCCCAGTACTGGGTTCCGCCACGTAAAACATATGCAGGAATAGTTGGTGGTTCATTCCGCTGTGGCGACCCCTGATAAATAAGGGACTAAGCAGAAGGAAAATGAATGAAATAAAATGGTAAATATGCAGTTTAATAACATAAATAATACACTATATATATATATATATATATATATATATATATATATTATATTAAAACATATTTAATATATATATATATATATATATTAAAACATATGCTGGATTATTTGGCGGTTCATTCCGCTGTGGCGACCCCAGATTAATAAAGGGACTAAGCCGAAAAGAAAATGAATGAATAAATATGTAATTTTAAAAATAATAACAAACAGTCAGATGAAATAATATATTAGCTACCAATAAAAATAATGTTACTAATCAAATTTCATATTAGTACAACATTACTATACTATTGATAATACTCATCAACAATAAATGCATTCAGTAATAGAATACATAACAATCCATCATAATATTATTTAAACCTAAGTATAAAAAAGGGTATTTACATAGGTTATATCCAGTGTTGGGTTTAATTAGTTACAAAGTAATTATTTACTGTAATTAAAAAAACGTAGGGGATAGCACGTTCGCCTCACAGCAAGAAGGTCGCTGGTTCGAGCCTCGGCTGGGTCAGTTGGCGTTTCTGTGTGGAGTTTGCATGTTCTCCCTGTGTTGGCGTGGGTTTCCTCCGGGTGCTCCGGTTTCCCCCACAAGTCCAAA
>CAIGQW010054176.1:4052731-4064511 GCA_903798125.1 Danio choprae
AATAATAATAATAATAATAATAATAATAATAATAATAATAATAATAAAAGATTGTATACAGGTTTTTTGTATAAGTGCTAAACTATGAAAAGAGAAGGTGAATTCAATGCAATATTTACAGAACTATGAAAACGATAATGCATATGAAAACAGAGTATTCAGAGCAGAAAGGTCGTTGCTTTCTTCATATTTTCTGGCTCCCATCGACCCTAATTAGTAAAAGCTAGACGACACAAACAAACAAGACACATCACCAAGGCCATGTAAATAATTCACTCTCATTTTCTCAGTGTAAAAAAGTGTTTCGGCTGCGCATGTGAATAACTAAATTTCTGTGTGCCTCTATTCAGAAGATCATACCAGACAGAAATTTTGGTTAAATGGTTTCCTTGGGTCATATGTAAATGTATTGGACAGGTACAAATCGATCATTTCCTCTCTCAGGAAATTTTGTAAATAATTATAAAAAAAATACATTTAAGGCCAAAACAAGTTACAGATGTTTTAAAAAATTGCTTTAAATCAAAATTTTTCTGTAAATGAGACACACATATTTCTATTTAAGTTATATGTTATATTCATTTATTAATTTTCCTTCAGCTTTGTCCCTTTCATGAGTGATTCATCAGGGGTCACCACAGCGGAATGAACCACCAACTTACTCAGCATATATTTACGCAGTGGATACCCTTCCAGCTGCAACCCAGTACTGGGAAATATTCATTCATTCATTCATTTTCATTTCGACTTAGTCCCTTTATTAATCTGGGGTCGCCACAGCGGAATGAACCGCCAACTTATCCAGCATGTTTTTTACGCAGCGGATGCCCTTACAGCCGCAACCCATCACTGGGAAACATCCACACACACCCATTCACACACATACACTACGGACAATTTAGCCTACCCAATTCACCTATACCGCATGTCTTTGGATTTGTGGGGGAAACCGGAGCACCCGGAGGAAACCCACGCCAACAGGGAACCGTGCTGCCCAATTTTCATAATTAAAAAAAACATGCACGTTTACATATTTGGATTTCACATTTATATAGTACATGTTAGTACATGTCATATATGTCAAAAATTAGCAAAAATGTCTACATAGATGTTTACATATATATATATATATATATATATATTCATTCATTCATTCATTTTCTTTTTGGCTTAGTCCCTTTATTAATCTGGGGTCGCCACAGCGGAATGAACCGCCAACTTATCCAGCATATGTTTTACGCAGCGGATGCCTAACATATATGTTTAAATATATTAGCTATAATTGTACATATGTGTTTATATATGCCTGTATATTAACATATATGTGTATAATTATATGTAATATTATTCAACATACATATAAATATTTGAAATTCCAATGGTTGAAAAAATATATGAACGTGCATTTTTGCTATTTTGTTTTAATATATGTTGCATACTGTATATGACATATGTAATTTGCATATATTTCCGTATATCAGATTTTTATATGGGGTACAAAATGCAAAATGTATAAACTATACTAAACAGCTGCACTCTTCATTGACTTGTCATTTACAGTACATATACGTGATCTTAAGATCTCACTCTCTTTAATATCATCTCTCTCTTTCTCTCTCTGCTCTCTCGTTCTCAGGTGTACAGACTGTATATGCTGCAGGTTACCCACAGTTCATGTGTCTCTGTGCCTCTCAATCACCGAGCGTCTCAGCGGGTGGAAAATCTGTCAGAGGTGAGTGGAGATTGATGGCTGTGGCCTTAGCGGAGCAACTCTGCCATCACGCTCCAACAATTTTACATATTAATTTATGTTCTGCAGGCTTGTAATTGAGAGGGGAGGAGAGGGCGGACTATTTGCAGAGAGACGAATGCCCTGCTCTTTATGATTTATCACCATTTCATCACCTTTTGTAAGGCTTGTTTAAACAGGCCATGTATACGTTGCCTTCACAGGTGAGTAAAACAGGGTCATGTTTGCATAAAAGCCTAAATTATGGGTGGAGTTTCGCTGCTCTGGAGAGGATGGGATTATGAATACTGTTTGATATATTGAAACTCTATGGTTTATTTTTATGGCTGTATTTGTTAGGATGTCCAGTCAGTGTGAATGAAAAGTAGCAAACCTTTGTCAATGAAATTTAGCATCAGCAATGGATGATTTATTGTGTATTACAAAAGGGTTTGTATGTGCATAGATTGCATAGTGAAATCAGGTGTGTTTAAATTAAAGGGCACCAATTACACGCCTTTTTACAAGATGTGAAATAAGTTTCTGATGTCCCTAGATTGTGTATGTGCACAATCATGTATGTGTTTCAGCTCAAAATACCCCATAAATAATGTTTTATAACTCTTTAAAACGTTTAGCCTTTGATCCGAATAGTGGCATTTTGTGACTGTCGCTTTAAATTCAAATGAGATTGTGCTCTTTTCAAAAGAGGGCGGAGCTACAAATGCCTATGTGTCAGCATAGTGGTAGACTCAAAAACAAGACTAAAGCCCTATGAGCCCTATGCCGCCCATTAGTGATGATCTCTCCCTCATTAGCATAGAACATTAGTCTTAATTCCCCCTCTGATGACATGTACAAAAGGTGAATGCCAATCAAAGTGTTTCTGCAGTTTTTGTTAAGTGTAATCATAAAAAAATTAAATTAATACATTTTTACCATTAGACGCTGGTTGTATTTAGAATCAGAATCAGAATCAGAATGGGTTTTATTGCCAAGTGTGCTTACACACACAAGGAATTTGTTTTGGCTACAGAAGCTTCCTGTGTACATAAAGTGAACAGTGACAACACGAAATAAATATGAAAAACACAACAAACATTAAACAGAGATGCAATCAGTCAAAAAGCTCTGGAAGGTGAATTGTATGTACAGACAAGTTATAAGATGCTGTGTACGACTGCGTAGAAAAAGTATTGCACTGTAAATTGTTATAAGGTGCTGTGTACGAGTGCGTATGAGAAAGTATTGCACTGTAAATTGTTATAAGGTGCTGTGTACGAGTGCGTATGAGAAAGTATTGCACATGTTTATTGCACTGTAGTAGAGTATTTAACTGTTCATGAGGTAGATGGCCTGAGAAAAGAAACTTTTCCTGTGTCTGGCTGTTTTTGTGCTTGGTGCTCTGTAGCGCCGACCAGACGGTAACAATTCAAACAGGAAGTGCGCTGGGTGTGAGGGGTCCAGAGTGATTTTGTAAGCCCTTTTACTCACTCTGGAAGAGTACAGTTCTTGAAGTGTAGGAAGGGTAGTGCCAGTGATTCGTTCAGCTGTCCGGACTATTCTCTGTAGTCTGCGGAGGTCGGTTTTGGCAGCTGAGCCAAACCAGACGGTGATTGAAGTGCAGAGGATGGATTGGATGACCGCTGAGTAGAACTGTACGAGCAGCTCCTGGGGCAGGTTGAACTTCCTCAGCTGACAGAGGAAGTACAGTCTCTGCTGGGCTTTCTTCACAATAGAGTCTATGTGAATGTCCCACTTCAGATCCTGAGAGATGATGGTGCCCAGGAACCTGAATGACTCTACTGCAGCCACAGTGCTGTTCATGATGGTGAGTGGGGGGAGTGCCGGGCGGGTTCTTCTAAAGTCCACTATCATCTCCACCGTTTTGAGCGTGTTCAGCTCCAGGTTATTGCATCTGCACCATAAAGCCAGCCGCTCCACCTCCTGTCGGTATGCAGACTCGTCGCCATTCCGGATGAGGCCGATAACAGTAGTGTCATCTGCAAACTTCAGGAGCTTGATGGAGGGGTCTTTTGCAGTGCAGTCGTTGGTGTATAAAGAATAGAGTAGTGGGGAGAGGACACATCCCTGGGGGGCGCCAGTGCTGATGGTGCGGCTGTCGGATGTAATTTTGCCCATTCTGACTAGCTGTTGTCTATCTGTCAGAAAGCTGTTGATCCATTGACAGACAGAGCTAGGAACAGAGAGCTGGGTCAGTTTGTACTCGAGCAATGATGGGAAAATGGTGTTGAAGGCAGAGCTGAAGTCCACGAACAGAATCCTTGCGTAGTTCCCTGGTTTGTCTAGATGTTGTAGGGTATAATGCAGTCCCATGTTGACTGCATCATCCACAGACCGGTTTGATCTATAGGCAAACTGCAGAGGGTCCAGCAGAGGTCCAGTGATGTCCTTCAGATACGCTAGCACCAGTCTTTCAAATGACTTCATGGCCACAGATGTTAAGGCCACAGGTCTGTAGTCATTGAGTCCTGAGATCTTTGGTTTCTTCGGGATTGGGATGATCGTGACATTTACAGACTGTTGGCACACAATTGTGTTTAAACCCCTCATAAAAGTGATTTTTGGATAATAGGTTAATATTTTAAGTAACTAAAAAAAGTAAAACTATGAGTTCCACTGTTATTTAGCATAACATATCTTTATGTACAAATGAAACAATATATTATTTAGGCCTGTACTTACAGTAAAATATACAATCCATGCAACAACACTATATACAGTAAAAAATGTGATCAAAATTATATTATTAATCATATGACAGTACTTATATTTTATTCACTAAAATGATTTGCTGACAAATGGGTAGGGTCAAATTTAGTGGTTTAAAGGAAATTAAATAATTATTGAATTAATTATAATTATCATTTTTGGGGCTGCGGTGTGCTACTAAAGATATTTAATTTTGGATTTTCTAAACATCCATGATTTATTTTTATTATAATTTTTGTAATAAAACATTTTGATTTTGCATTCAGATTAAAGGGCCAACATGAAATATTCTAATATCCTCAATATCGTAATTCTAACAGTTATCTAAAAATTTTTATAACAATTATTACAAATATTTATGCAAAGCCTGGTTAATGAGCAAAATAAATGCACACTTTTGTATAGAAATAATATCATTCATTCATTTTCATTTCGGTTTAGTCCCTTTATGAATCTGGGGTCTCCACAGCAGAATGAACTGCTAACTTATCCAGCATATGTTTTACACAGCGGATGCCCTTCCAGCTGCAACCCATCACTGGGAAACATCCATACACACTCATTCACACACTCATACACTACGGACAATTTAACTTATCCAATTCACCTATACCGCATGTCTTTGGACTTGTGGGGAAAACCGAAGCACCCGGAGGAAACCCACGCCAACACGGGGAGAACATGCAAACTCTACACACAAATGACAACTGACGCAGCAGCCTAGGCTAGAACCAGCGACCTTTTTGCTGTGAGGCAATAACGCTACCCACTGCGCCACCACGCCACCCTAGAAATAATAAATATTTACAAATATTATTAATTCAATTAATTTTCTTTTCGGCTTAGTCCCTTTATTAATCTGGGGTCGCCACAGGGGAATGAATCGCCAACTTATCCAGCATATGTTTTACGCAGCGCATGCCCTTCCAGCTGCAACCCATCACTGGGAAACATCCATACACACCCATTCACACTCATACACTACGGACAATTTAGCTTACCCAATTCACCTATACCGCTTGTCTTTGAACTTGTGGGGGAAATTGGAGCACCCGGAGGAAACCCACGCCAACACAGGGAGAACATACAAACTCCACACCCCGAAATGCCAACTGACCCAGCCGAGGCTCGAATCAGCGACCTTCTTGTTGTGAGGCAATTGTGCTACCCACTGCGCCACCGTGTCGCCCCTTACAAATGTTACAAATTTAAAAATATATTATGCAAATAATAAACAACAATTATTACCTTGCAAGTTAATGCAAATGTTTAATATTGTTATATGTTAAAACATTTATGTTATATATATTTTAAATGTTTAATATTTTAGAATTTGCCTGATTTTGGAGGAGATTCACAACATCACATTCAACTAATAACTAAAAAAAACATTATTGCATTTGACCATTTGTGTTGGGGACCATTTTTGTTGCATTATGTATAAATATACAAACTATTCAATATAAAAAATGTTAAACAGTGATCTTACATTCATTTATTCATTTTCTTTTCGGCTTAGTCCCTTTATTAATCAGGGGTCACCACAGCGGAATGAACCGCCAACTTATCCAGCATATGTTTTACGCAGCGGATGCCCTTCCAGCTGCAAACCATAACTGGAAAACACCCATACACACTCATTTACACACACACTCATACACTACGGACAATTTAGCTTACCCAATTCACCTGTACCGCATGTCTTTGGACTTGTGGGGAAAACCGGAGCACTTGGAGGAAATTTCCGTGAACACGGGGAGAACATGCAAACTCCACACAGAAATGCCAACTGACCCAGCCAAGGCTCGAACCAGCAACCTTCATGCTGTGAGGCGACAGCGCTACCCACTGTTGTGATCTAACAACATCACATTTTTAAATCTAAGGAAAAACAATGAAAGATGTACACAAAGTGCACCGATTCATTTTCAGACATTCACCTGGGACAAAAAACAAAGTATATAATGTGCAAAAGAATTTATAAAAAGCACTTTCTGAAATAATGGTTTCCTTCACATGCAGTGCAGGGACATATTTTGGACTTTCATGCTTTAGATCTAGATGTATTTTACAGTGAGATCTGTATAATCTTTTGTCTCAAGGCCTCTCTGCAGAGTGAAGGTCAAACACTAGGTAGCGCAGAGAGCCTTGAAGTCCTCATTGACTAAGAAAGTGTGTGCTTTGTTCTTGCACTTCTCAATGTCAGCCTGCAGGATAATCTACGCCACACTTTTCTACCTCTTTTTTACTTGTGCTGTGTCTTCTGCTGATGTAATTACAAATAAAAGTGTGGTCCAAGGCTGCTGCAGAAACACTCATGTAAACTGTATAATTAGGCACGCTCTCTTCACATTTCGTACTTACAGGCTTGCATTTGTCCAAAGATGGCAGTCGTACGTTTCTACTTACAATGGAAATTAATAGAGTCAGCTCAATAAGATTTAAATTAGTCATTGTTTTGTATGGTGTATTGCTATGTTGTTAAAAGGGTGTTATGTGAATGTAACATTACAAGAATTCATTTCATTGTCAGAAAAGAGGATCTTGGAAGAATATGTACTGTAAATGTAACATTCATTTACATATTTGGCAGGTTCTTCCATCCAAAGGGATTTGCATTGCATTGAAGACACACATTTTTATCAGTTCTTGCCTTCCCTGGGAATCAAACCCACAACCTTGGTGAAAAACATCCTTCAACTCCTTTATGTAAACATCTAAGCATCTTCTATTTTTTTCATGTGATGACAAAGCTAAACTTTGAGCAATCACTACTTTAGTCATCGGTGTCACATGATCCTTCAGAAATGATTCTAATAGGCTGGTTTTCGTGTTGTTGTTGTTGTCTCTTTTTAACTGGCAGTGTGTGAACAGCTTGTAACAAACTTAAAAAATGAGACCTTGATGATTTATAACCATAACCTGACTTTCCATGAAAGCCAGTATACTGATTTTAATGTGATGTTTTGTTTTCTTCTTTTTACCTAGGAAATCAAATGGATGACTTTTACGAGATACTTTCTTCTGTTCTTTGACACATCAAATGAACGCTGATGTTCAAGGTAATGCCAATTGTTGGGGTTGTTTATTTGTATTATGTCAAAAAGGAAAGATTAATTCAAGCTGTGCTGGTCCGATCTGGTCCATATATTCTCACATATACATTATAATCAAACTATCATAACAAAGTAATTTTATTGGCCTCGTCTGTCAACATGATGCCGGTGAACTCATTCTTAACTGCTGCTTTTTTTTTTAAATGACAGGAAATTGTGTGTCGCATGGGTTTCCTCCGGGTGCTCCGGTTTCCCCCACAAGTCCAAAGACATGTGCTATAGGTGAATTGGGTAAGGTAAATTGTCCGTAGTGTATGTGTGTGAGTGAGAGTGTATGGGTGTTTCCCAGTGATGGGTTGCGGCTGGAAGGGCATCCGCTGCGTAAAACATATGCTGGATTAGTTGGCGGTTTGTTCCGCTGTGGCGACCCCAGATTAATAAAGGGACTATGCCTAAAAAAAAGAACGAATGAATGAAATTGTGCACCAACACTATCTCACAGCAATTCGAAACTTTTTGATTTAGTGGCTAAGTCGTATGAAATCATATGATCTCATTCATACAATTTAGTACAATTTGCTCATCCTCCAATGACGGTTGGGTTTAGGGGTGGGGTTTGGTGCCATGCCTCCTTTTAAAAGTACATTTTCTTACGACTGAACTTGTACGTATTCATACCGTACGAATTAGCCATTAAACTGACAAAACGTAAAATAGTTACTTTTCCTCGTGAGATCGGACTGGATTTCATATTCATCTACATGGCTTTTAGCAGTGTGGAGAGCATCTGGATGTTTGATATCAGCTATTATTGGTATAAGTGATTTATTTTTACCTCTATTTTAAAAGCAAAAGTTATTTTGTATAGATTGATTGAGTGTGATTGAGTATATAAAGGCACTGGCCAAGTTGTTGGCTGTAGTTCACTTATTAGCCACCGGTGTCTCTAATAACAAGACTTTCTGAAAACGACATGTAGCTCATTTAGGGCGCGTGTCCACCAAAGCATTTTTGCGCAGCTGAAAATGTCACAGCTCTTCCAAAAACACTTCTTCAACGATCAGTGCATTTAAAAAGCGTATTCGTGCTTATTCATGTGAAACAGATGCTTGCCGCTCACCACACTGCTGCACTTCTAAAAAATGTGGTGCTTCCATTGACAACAACTGAAGAAAGTAAGCTTGGCTCAGGAAAATAAACCCTCAGGTGAACATGTACCCTTAAATAATCTTTTCTGAATAAAAGTGAAAGAATAATTCTAGAACAAAACCTGCTACACCCTGTTGAATGGTAGGTTTGAAAGTGTTTTGCCAAAGTATAGGCTTTACATTTCTGCTTTCAACCCAATCAGCAGCAACATGTATATATAAACCACACAGTATTAAAGAGAGCTTGCACAATGGGTTCAAGTAAGATCTGTTCTCTTTTATTCTGGACAGCAAGGGCAGTGACTGTAATGGAGTGTATTTTGCAGAACATTTATACCGATTTCATTAGGCTTCACAAAAGAATGGCCTTCTCAGTTGCCATTGTTGCAACGTCATATGAGCAGGATGCACACAACACAACACAGATTCTGTTTGAAAAACTTTTTGCAACATTTTGTCTGGCCTTGGTCTTCACCATTATGTCACAAATGCTGCCAGTCTTAACTTCTATTGAAGCCAATATAGTTCTTTAAAACCAACATCAAATAACATCAAAGCAAGTCCAAAAACTGCTCAGCATTCACATTCGTATATTAATGGCTGCTCATGCACAATAACACCATGATCATTCTAGTTTCATTTACATGTTAGGGGCTTTTTTTTTACACACCTTTGACTTGCCTAAACCGACTAACAGAGAACAGGGTCCAAACGTGAGCTTCAGCAGACTACTAAACGTGGTCTATCTCTCTCTTTTTGTCTCTGCCTGTGTATTTTTGAAGCATGAATCTGAGCTGTCACCTGTAATAAAACTCATTTGCTGAACTGAGGATGTGAATAAGGACAGACAAGGTCAAGGCTATAGCCGCTGGCGGAGGGGAGCTTTGTAGCGTACAGTAACATGATTAACTGATCTGATATTACATAGTGTGCGCTAGGCCTTTATTCAAAGGCTTTTCTATATTCATATTCTCTCTCTTTCACTCTCTCATAAAAACGAAGGCATGGAAATAAACACAGCGAGAGTTTTGATTAAATTCTCCTTGAAGAAAGTGCTTCTATACACGCAGCCTTGAACATACTCACATCCCTTAGGACAAACGCATTGTAGACGGACTCGGCAAACACAGAAAATTGACATTTTAAGGGAAAAACCTTTTAATGAGTCTGTTTCTCCTTTCAGGCGTGTCCAAGGCTCGATTTGATGGAAGAGAGAAAGAAAACACGGTGGTAATGAGAAGAATGAAAAGGGTGTCCTTCGGTTTGATTTGAGGTCCTCAGTCCTTGCTCTCCTCACCTTTGTGTTAATATCATTTTATGTCTCGGAAATTACTTTATGAACCTATAAAAGACACTTAGGGTTTTTTTGCCTGATACCGTCTCTTGGGTCACGACGACGGCTCAAGCGTTTCCGCTTTGAATTATTTTCTCTGTAGCCTTCGTTCCTTCATGCTGCTGGTCTTTGTGGTCTCCCTGGATTGCCAATGGAGTCCAAAGGAGATTGTAAGTGCCCCCTTGGGATCAAGGCTGGATTTTTGTGGTGGAGGATCAAAATCTTGAAAATACACTTACTGCTTCCAAAATATATACAGCCTTCAAAAGCCATCACAGAGTCTAAAACATGATGTCACATCTTGTTTTTCTGTTGTTGTCATGCTTTGTTGCATAGACCTTTGAATTTTGACCAGTAAGCAGCCAAACACCCTATAGCAACTCCATAGAAATATGCTAAAAGCTAATCTCAACTACTAAGCAACTTAAAAGCACACTAAGCAACCTCATAGCAACATGCTAAAAATTAAGCTACATTCAAAATTGCGTACTTACTATATAGTTTGGGAAAAACAGTATGTGAGCCAAGTAGTATGTCCAAATTCATAGCATTTTTAAAAAACAGTAAGCTTTTACTGCTGGCAAGAATCTGTAGTCTGCATCCAATGGAGATTTCCTATCCCATGATGCCACACGAGAGAATTCATGAGTGGGAGAGAAGCGACGCATCTGGAGCAGGTAGATAATGTGATAATGACAAATTGGCAGATGTAGTACATTCAAATCCATTTACACTACTCACATTCATATTACATACAACATACTTTTCTAATGGTCATAAATTCAAATTAAAATGTAGTTCCTACTCGAGTAGTATGCTATTTTGGACACAGCCAGAGCTGTGGAAAGAAATAGAAAAAAAAAAACATTTACAGCACCTTTGCAACACCCTTGAAACCAGAAAATGTCTGTAAGGCTAGTAAGCAATCACAACACTTTAGTCTAGAAGCCTAGCAAGTAACATGATAATATCATTCAAAACAACTCAGAGTGATGACTCAGGAAGTAAGCAACCATCCTAGAAACTCCATAACAATATGCTATAAAACACATACAAATCACCTTATCAACTTCATAGTTACTACTCATAAGACCTTAGCAACCGCACAGAAACATGCAAAAAGCAGTGTTAAAAGGCAGTGAGATCTTTGCAGCCACACTTTAATCCCATGGCAGCCATCCCAGTAGTAACTCCCTTACAACCTTACAGTATCTTGCAAATATATATTATTCAGAAACAGCTTAGCAACCACACAGCAAATTAGTGACTCTTGTATCCAGCAAGCATCAATAGGGCCAATGATCAACCACGCTATCAACTGCATAAAGCATGCTAAAACACTCAAACACATGGACAATCACCAGTGGCCTTGAGAAGTAGTTGAATTCAATACTGTACTTAAGTACATATGTTATGTATCTGTACTTTTTGAGAGTATTTTTATTTTAGGAACCTTTTATTCTACTTCACTACATTTCAAAACAAAATGTTATACTTTTTATACGTTTCATAAATTAAGCTGAGCAAGTTAAGCTGAGGGTTATGTTGAAAGTCACGGAGGAGTGGAGAGCATGAGACTGATTCCTGTAAGACCCCAGTGACAGACGAGTCTTCGCATTGATCCTGAAGGGCCAGCCTGTACACCAGCCGGTGACCTCTCCCACCTGCAGCTTCTCCACGATGGACATCCAGCTTTCTCCAGCCTCCGACGCTTAGACTGCAGCTCTGCACAAGAAGTTTGGCCATAGGAGAAATGGTCGTGCCCAACTGAGCCTGGTTTC